>JAOUQZ010082175.1:2730-15698 GCA_028564935.1 Neosilurus hyrtlii
TGATGATGGATGAAGAGGAGAAGAATATGATGATGATGATGATGGATGAAGAGGAGAAGAATATGATGATGATGATGATGATGATGATGGATGAAGAGGAGAAGAATATGATGATGATGATGATGGATGAAGAGGAGAAGAATATGATGATGATGATGGTGATGATGATGGATGAAGAGGAGAAGAATATGATGAAGATGATGATGGATGAAGAGGAGAAGAATATGATGATGATGATGATGATGATGATGATGGATGAAGAGGAGAAGAATATGATGATGATGATGATGATGATGGATGAAGAGGAGAAGAATATGATGATGATGATGATGAAGAGAAGAAGAATATGATGAAGATGATGATGATGATGATGGATGAAGAGGAGAAGAATATGATGAAAAGAAGAAGAAGAAGAAGATGATGATGATGATGATGATGATGATGATGATGATGTAGATGATGATGATGATGATGATGATGATGATGATGAGTAGCCTACTCTTATCCTAGTTTAGATTTGGGTGATTTTTGCGACTTTGTTTGGATATGTTCTTGTTTATGTATTTCATGGAAAATGTTTACAAGTTTAAATTGTTGAATATAAAAAAAAAAATCCAAACAAAAACCACCAAAATCAGCCTTTTATATTCAACACCATCTTATTTATATGAAACTTTTAATCTGAACATGATGATTGAAATCATAAGCGTATATTAGTGAATACATCACTTTATTCTGATGCTTTTATTACGTGATTATCAAGCGCTTCCTTCTTTTCACGTTTACTGCTTCCTCCACGGCACTTTTCATTATGGTTCTATAAAATACTGCTATCATTACAGCGTTGTATTACACATAACGTTCCAGCCTGGATTATTATCGGAGTGATTCGTGGTCACTGAGCAAGCCAGAGTGGCAAAAAAAAAACAATTACAGAAATGTTCCAGCTGTCTCCGTTGCTCAGTTCTACACAGCTTATTTTCATGCGAGACAGTCTGACGTTTCTGTAATTGTTTTTTCAGATGATTACCACACCGGCGTACAGAGTGAGTGTTTCTCAGAATGATAACCATCTCGACACTGACATGATGCGCAGTAAAAATCCTGTCCATCGACCAACAGTTTCTGCACTCAGTTCATCTCTGGCACTCAAAGACTGGACGGAACGAGTCCTGAGAGCTCTCAGCGGCGTCCTCAGTCTCATCAATAGGACACTCTCTTACACTTCACTCCAAAGATCGTTAAAGTGATGCATGAGACGAAGCAGTGAAGCTATCAAACCTTCTTCACATCTAATCTCTACTATTTACACAGGTCACCTCTATGACCAAAGTACGTAGTACGATCATTTCACTGAAGTGGTTCCTATGAAAAAGACAAACATATCCATAAGTGCTTCCACCTCACAGCAAGAAGATCCTGGGTTCGAGTCCCGTACCTGGCGAGGGCGTTTCTCTGTGGAGTTTGCATGTTCTCCCCGTGCTTGCTTGGGTTTCCTCTGGGTACTCCTTTTCTCCCACAGTCCAAAGACATTATTAATTCCATAATCTTGATTGCCCCTGGTGCGAGTGTGGAGGGTTGTGTGTGTTGGCCCTGCTGTGGTCTGGTGAGATGTTCAGGGTGCACCGGATGCTGATTCTACTGAATCTCTCTATATGGATCCCGTGCACATTAGTCCAACCATTAGGCTACTCTAAGAGACTAAAAACTCTAAATGATGTTAGCACTATGACCTAATATGCATGGGTTGTGTGAGGAAACTGGAGTACCCAGAGGAAACCCACAAAGGAAGCTTTGTGAGCATTTGAAAATATATGAAAAAATAAATGGCTCCAGTTTCCCCTGCAACACTGGTGGATAAGCAGGAATAATGGATGGATAGGTCGGTGGATACATGGATGGATGGAATAGATGGATACATGGGTGGGTGAGATGGATGGATGGGTTAATGGATGGATAGATGAACAGAAGGATGGTTAAATGGATGATAGATGAATGGAAGGATGGATGGTTAGATGGGTAGATGGATGGATGGGTGGGTGGGTGAGATGGATGGATGGGCGAATGGATGGATGGATGAACGAATGGATGGATGGATGAATGGAAGCATGAATGGATGGGGTAGATAAATGGATGGGTGGGTAAGATGGATGGATGGGTGAATAGATGAATGGATGGATGGATGGGTAAATGAATGGATGGATGATTGGATGGATGGACAGATGGATGGGTGAATGGATGAATGGATGGATGGATGGGTGAATGGAAGAATGGATGGATGGGTAGATGGATAGATTGGTGGGTGAGATGGATGGATGGATGAATGGAAGGATGGATGGATGAATGGATGTATGGATGGGTGGGTAGATGGATGTATGGATGGGTGAATGGATGCATGGATGGAAGGATGGATGGATGTGTAGATGGATGGATGGATGGATGAATGGATGTATGGATGGGTGGGTAGATGGATGTATGGATGGGTGAATGGATGTATGGATGGAAGGATGGATGGATGTGTAGATGGATGGATGGATGGATGAATGGATGGATGAATGGATGACCAATTGATGGTAGACTTCGTGTACAATCGTATAAATCTTACACTTCCCTCTTAAGCAAGTTTGCATTAATCGGAGCGCTGCTGACCTTCCGAGCCCTCCATCGTTACAACACAGCTGCCGTGATTAAGGTGCTGACAGAATGTACCTTCTTCACCTCCTCCCGCCCACCCCCCACCCCCTCCGCCTTCAGGCATTACACTTTTGTTCTGGCATCATAACGAGGCGGGAGATGCGTGTGAAACGGCCGGGTCAATAGTGCACAGGTGGTCCATAATGCCTGAGAGAGAGAGAGAGAGCGTCAGTGAAGTGGAAGAGAAAATGACTTGTGTATGAGCGGCGCTTCCATTCAGAGCTGAAATGAGGCGAGATTCCATCATCATTCAGTCGTCTGGTAGCAGGTGAAAGGTGTACACCGCCTTTCACTGTGTGTTTATCGCAGGGCAGTAATCTTCCACCGTATAAACTTCTGAAAGCTGTCGGTTAAAGCACTTGAATGACTGCAGAGGTTTCATGTGATACAGTTCCATCTTTACATGACGGAATGAATTGTGTTAAAGATTCACTGTCACTGAATCTGATCCAGAAATCCTGCCTTATTTACATAGTTTGAAATGATCGTATTCTATTCTAGATTATACAGATTATTCTATTTTAGGTCACCAGATATTAGCATCTGTGCACTCTGATTGGTTAATCTACTCATAGGATATCAGCTCATATACTGTGACCTTAAACTCATTCATTCATTCATTCATCTTCTTCCGCTTGATCCGGGTCGCAGGGGCAGCAGTCTAAGCAGTGAGGTCCAGACGTCCTTCTCCCCAGCCACTTCCTCCAGCTCTTCCAGGGGACGCTGAGGCGTTCTCAGACTGCATGTACTCAGTACATGTACATTGTACTCAGTAAAGACAGACTGCATGAAGAGGAACAACATTTAAAATGATGCTTATAGACTGTTTTCTTTTATCCACAAGCATGCCTTCGGTCTTCGGTATGGCCCAGTGTTGATGTCCGGAGTAGAGCACATCGACCCGGTCTGTGCAAGCAGGAAGTGCCGCTATCTACTGCTATATTTATAAAGAGAATGTAATCTGCTTCAGAATGACGTATAAACATGATTACAGCATGAAGATGGACTGAGTTACATCACTTCATTTGTGGCTAATCAGTAAATGTTACTTTAGAGGAAATAGTCATTACTTTTACAGAACCAGTTTCTGAATGTCCGCATCTGAAACTCCCCAACAACCAAACACTAAATGAATCCGGCTCTCCACCAATCAGCACCATCGTACCAGCATCTTCCTGCTTGTCAGCAGGTGAGTTCCATTTACAGAGTCATGTGTGTTTTGATTCTTCTCATTAGTTTAGCGTTATATGATTGGGGGAATCCTTCAGGGATTCTGTAAGTAGGGAGAGGATTCTGGTAGTGAACATATTTTTTATAGTGTAGTGGTTAGCAAGTCCGCCTCATGGCAAGAAGGTGCTGGCTTGGCAAAGGTGTCTTTGCGTGGAGTTTGCACGTTGTTTCCTTACCCTCTGCTTGTGTAGGTTTCCTCAGGGTACTCTGGTTTCCTCCTACAGTCCAAAGACATGCACAATAGGCTAATTGGCTGCTCCAAATTGACCCGGAGGGTGAGTGTGAATGGTTGTGTGAGTATTGGCCCTGTAATACTCTGGTGAATTATTCAGGGTGAACCCCGCCATCACGCAGTGTCTCCGCGGCCCAAGAAGGAGTAAGCAGTTCGGCAAATGAATGACAAGTGATTAATATTATTGTAATATGAAATGCACATGTAATAACTGCTGTTGAATTTATTTATTTGTTTGTTTTTGCTTGATTGTTTGTTAAAGATGTCGCTTATTGGTTAGAGAAACAGCTTTCCAATGAATTCCAATGATTCCCAAACCTGCAGGAAAAATATGTGGTGGTGGAGGAGTGAGCTGCACTTTCCCTTCCTGCACCTTTATGGCTGAAGTGCCCATGAGCAAGGCACCAAACCCCCAACTGCTCTTCGGGCGCCCCAATGTGTGTGGCAGCCCACTCCGAATGTGTGTGCTCAATGTTTACATGTGCGCTCACTTTGGATGGGTTAAATGCAGAAGTCAAAGTTTCAGTATAAAAATAAATAAAACAAACTTGAGCCAGTGCTCTTGTGTACCACCAGGGGGCGTCTCAATTCTGGATTCGGTGAAATAGAGCTTCATAACAGTGTCATAAAACTGATAAACATTTTAATTTAATAAAATTTAAATATCTCAAAAGATAGGACACGTGCTCCTTCATAACACTAATAATAACATCCTAATATAAACACATGATAATATAAACACATCCTAATATAAACACACCCTGATGTAAACACACCCTAATGTAAACACATAATAATGTAAACACACCCTTATATCAACACATCCTAATGTAAACACATAATAATGTAAACACACCCTAATATAAACACATCCTAATGTAAACACACCCTAATGTAAACACACCCTTATATAAACACAACCTAATATAAACACATCCTAATGTAAACACACCCTAATATAAACACATCCTAATGTAAACACAACCTAATATAAACACATCCTAATGTTCACACCCTAATATAAACACATTCTAATATAAACACATAATAATATAAACACACCCTAATATAAACACATAAAAATATAAACACATTCTAATATAAACACACCCTAATGTAAACACACTCTAATATAAGCACATAATAATATAAACACATCCTAATATAAACACACCCTAATGTAAACACATCCTAATGTAAACACATAATAATTTAACCACACCCTAATGTAAACACACCCTAATGTAAACACACCCTAATGTAAACACATAATAATATAAACACATCCTAATGTAAACACATCCTAATATAAACACATCCTAATATAAACACATCCTAATGTAAACACACCCTAATATAAACACACCCTAATGTAAACACATCTTAATGTAAACACACCCTAATATAAACACACAATAATATAAACACATTCTAATATAAACACACCCTAATGTAAACACACCCTAATATAAGCACATAATAATATAAACACATCCTAATATAAACACACCCTAATGTAAACACATCCTAATGTAAACACATAATAATTTAACCACACCCTAATGTAAACACACCCTAATGTAAACACACCCTAATGTAAACACATAATAATATAAACACATCCTAATGTAAACACATCCTAATATAAACACATCCTAATATAAACACATCCTAATGTAAACACACCCTAATATAAACACACCCTAATGTAAACACATCTTAATGTAAACACACCCTAATATAAACACACCCTAATGTAAACACACCCTAATGTAAACACACCCTAATGTAAACACATAATAATGTAAACACATAATAATGTAAACACATCCTTATGTAAACACACCCTAATGTAAACACACAATAATGTAAACACATCCTAATGTAAACACACCCTAATGTAAACACACCCTAATGTAAACACATAATTATGTAAACACACCCTAATGTAAACACATCCTAATGTAAACACACCCTAATGTAAACACATCCTAATATAAACACACCCTAATATAAACACATCCTAATATAAACACACCCTAATGTAAACACACCCTAATGTAAACAAATAATAATATAAACACACCCTAATGTAAACACACCCTAATATAAACACACCCTAATGTAAACACACCCTAATGTAAACACACCTAATGTAAACACATAATAATGTAAACACATCCTAATGTAAACACATAATACTGTAAACACATCCTAATGTAAACACACCCTAATGTAAACACACCCTAATGTAAACACATAATAATGTAAACACACCCTAATATAAACACATCCTAATGTAAACACACCCTAATGTAAACACACCCTAATATAAACACATCCTAATGTAAACACACCCTAATGTAAACACATCCTAATATAAACACACAATATTGTCCACACATCCTAATAGAAACTCATCCTAATGTAAACATATAATATAAACACATAACACAAACTCATCCTAATGTAAACACACCCTAATGTAAACACATCCTAATGTAAACACATAATAATGTAAACACATCCTAATGTAAACACATAATAATGTAAACACATCCTAATGTAAACACCCAGTAATGTAAACACATCCTAATCTAAACACACCCTAATGAAAACACATCCTAATATAAACACATCCTAATATAAACACATCCTAATGTAAACACACCCTAATGTAAACACACCCTAATATAAACACACCCTAATATAAACACATCCTAATGTAAAGGTAAATAATTTCCTACTCTTTGATACAAAGCTGAAGATTATGTATATCATTTATGAATGAATGAGTGTTTTATCATGGGTTTTTTCCTTTCTTAGTATAGCCATGCACTCTCATGTCTCTCTCTCTTGGAGTTATAAATATAAGACGTTATAAAAACATGATGTGTGTTCGTGTGAAGCGCGTTGTCTCCACGCTGTACTTGTCCGTTCCAGAGGGACGCGAACAGAGGATGGAGCAGAAAATGAGACTTTCAGGAACTAAACCAGAACAAATAAATAAAAGGCTGAAATGTTTGGAAAGAAGCACGATTAGCCCTCGTTCTGCCCTCTGAGACTGAGGCTGGTGAAGGGATCTGATACACAACCATGTGGAAAGATTCTGTATACTGCTCCTCTTTACAGATTCAATAACAAGAAACAGCAACACAAAGAACAGGAAACACACCTACAAGTGAGTTGGAATACATACAGTTATCAAGGACACATCAGTTACCAGGAATAACTTACCACCAAGAGCAAAACCCATAATGCACTGCAACGTAGTGACAAATGTTAAAGCAATAGTATGTTTTGGGTTTGTCTCAGCCCACTCTTGGCCAAAGGCGGTGGACAGCTTGAACAACTTGCCAGTCCATCGCAGGACAACACACCCTCAACCATCCACCCACACTCACCTAGGGTCAATTTGGAACAGCCAGTTAGCCTAATGTGCATGCCTTTGGACGGTGGGAGGAAACTCATGCTAACTCGACACAGAAACACCGTCTCGGAGTTCAGGACTCAAACCTAGGACTGTCTTGCTGTGAGGTGGACGTGATGACCACTTCGCCACAGTGTCGCCCTATTATACATTCAGATAAGTACTGTAGAATTCCTCACGACTTAGGCTACCATTGAATTCTATAGAGAAAAACCCTGAGGATTTGTGCTTTGTTGCCATACTTAAAGGTACAGTGTGAAAAATCTAGCACTATCTAGCGGCATCTAGTGGTGATGTTCCAGACAGCAACCAACAGAAATTCTATTCCTGACCCCTCCCCCCTTCAAAGCTTGTACACTTCTTGGCTACTGTAGGAAACATGTCGTGCAAGATGGCCGCCTCCGTGAGAGGGGACCCGTTTGCCATGTAGATATAAACAGCTTAAGGTTCTGAAAAGTCAGCGAATGCTTAGAGATGAAACCTACTAATTGATAAAGTTCTGAATTTTTGCTAATAGATCCTACAAAATGTTGCACACTGTTCCTTTAAGTAGAACTCCAGATATCTATAATTTACTTTCGTGTTCTTGGACACTTATTTCATCACATTTCCATATCGAATATCAGTAACTTCCTGAAATAAGTTTATTTTAGTTATTCTGAGATGTTTTTTTATTCCCGCAGTGTGTGAAAGTGGACGCTTGCAGCTCTGCATCTCAAACTTTTCCTTTCAAACTGAGAAAGCGTTTTTTTATTTTATTTTGTCTTTATCTTTCTATCTTGGCAGGAACATTCTTCCCTTTTTCCACTTGGTGTTGACCTTGATTAGAATGCTATAAGAAATAAAATTGCATGCTTTGGTTTAAGCTGGTTTAACTCTCTTACTCTTTCTCTCTCTCTCTCTCTCTTTCTCTCTCTCTCTCTTTCTCTCTCTCTTTCTCTCTCTTACACGTCCACGTAGAAAATCAATACCCATCTCACAGACCTGATGAATCCTGAACTGTTTGGACTGGCACTGATTGTATCCGCCGCCAGCTGTCGACACACACTCACACACACACACACACACAGTTCCTAAAAGTTAAACCTGTTTGAAGGCTTGGCGTGAGTCCTGTTTGCTCATCAAGCCAAACACACCTCCCGGAGATACTGTAGATAAGGTGTTTAAACCTGCTGCATGAACTACGCTGGTGTTCACTTTCAGGAATTTGCCTGGTATTTAGTACCAGAAGAACTGAAACAGGAAGATAGAATGGCGGATGAGGGTCACCGGGTGAGGGAGAAGTGTGGGATTGTGGGAAGAAGGTACAAGGTTAATGGTAAAGCCTTGTTCTCACATAGCCGGAATGACCTGACGGTGGACTTTGGCTCGATTCTGTAAGCGCACACTTCCGGTAGGCAGGGAGCTACCTTAGGAACGGGAAGAGTGGGACTTCCATTCCTGGAAAGCCATAAAGGTATCAGTCAGGCGTAGATGACCTACCAGATGTTACCATAGATTTCCTCGTAGGATAAAGCTATTCATGGTACAACCACGCATACACAATAAACATGGCGTCATGTCTTTGAACTGTGGGAGGAAACCACAGTCCCCGGAGGAAACCCATGCAAACATGAGGGGAAACTCCACACAGAAACGCCCTCGCCGAGCCCAGGACTCAACCCTAGGACCTTCATACTGTGAGGCGGATGTGCTAACCACTACACCACCGTGTCACCAGCATTACAGTGAACCTTAAACAGATTACTACATTGATATCACCTCAATATTTCATTTTAATTCCACTGACCGCAGTGTGAAACTCGTCCAGCTGCTTGAAGGACAAAAGTAATGGATCCTCAAAAAGGAGGAGGAGGAGGAGTTAGCACTTAGCGTTGGTAGGTAACGTGTTGCAGAGTCTGAGCTACGCTACCGCAAGATTCAGAACGCGACACAAAAATGTCGGATATGTTCTTTTACTACTTAAACATCAGTTTCAGCACATCACTTTTACCTTTTATGGAGTTTTGTGGGCGTGGCTAAATGTAAAGCCAGCTGTTCTATGAATGTGCTTGGAAGCTTATGACTGATTAGTGCAGTCAACAGTGGGTGAAGGCGGGGTACACCCTGAACAGCTTGTGCAACACACACACAGCTATTCACATTCACACCATCCATCCGTCCATCCTTCCTCCGTCCCTCCAAATGTCCATCCATTTATCCATCCATCCATCCATTCATCAAATCCGTCCATTTATCCTTCCATTTATCCATCCATCCTTTAATCCATTTATCAATCCATTTTTCTGTCCATCCATCCATTCATCAAATCCGTCCATTTATCCTTCCATTTATCCATCCATTTATCCATCCATCCTTTCATCCATTCAGCCATCCATCCATCCTTTCATCCACTCATCAATCCATTTATCCCTCCATCCATCCATTCATCAAATCCGTCCATTTATCCTTCCATTTATCCATCTATTTATTCATCCATTTAGCCATCCATCCATCCTTTCATCCATTCATCAATCCATTTCTCTGTCCATCCATCCAACTGTTTTTCCGTTCATCCTTCCTCCATCTGTCCATCCATTTATCCGTTCATCCATCCATCCGTCCATTTATCTGTCTATTCATTCATCCATTCATCCTTCTGTGCATCCAATCATCCATTCATTCATCCGTTTATTCATCCATCCATTTGCCAAACTGCTTATTCCCACTAAGGTCAATGAAGAACTCAGACAAGTATAAGGAAAACATGCAAACGGACGTGTAACCACTTCACCATTGTGCCGTCCTTACCTAGGCTCAAGCACGACAACATCCATCGAAATATGGATTCTATCCATCCATAGAAACATCCATCATGCTCAAGCAGACATAGCTGTTTGCTTTATTTTTTCAGAACAGCACACTGGAGTTAAAAAGCATTCTGGGCTCATTCTACCTCCTGCTCTGCGCCAAGTTTAACACCAGAGTATCTCCGTGCGTTTTACACCCACACACTCTGTGAGGCTATTGATCTTCGCCAGTCCTCAAGCAGCACAGGAAGCAAAGTAAAATCAGAGCGATGTCCAGCACCGTACACGCTGATTAAAGCAGTCGGGAACAACCCACCCCGAACTACATCTCTCCCACTCACCCCCAGGCTTTGATTCATCCATATAGATGATTTTAAAATGACAGTGACTGCTTCTTTTTAAGAGTCTTGACCATTATATTTATATAACATAATATAACATAAATCATAATCATAAACGAACCAAATACCTACTCTTTACAACCATGCTGAGCAGAAATGCATCCCAGAATGTCCATGAGGCAGAAAACCACATCAGATGAAGCCTATTTATCCCACATCTCATAAATAAATTAAATAATCCAATAAATATGTCAACAGAAATTGGAAAGATGGATGGGCTTGGCAATTAGCGGCTAATCTCGCGCAGTCTTCCTCTGTGAGCTTTCTGTTATATTATCTGTTCATTAAACAAACCCACGCACTGGCAGGAAGCCCGACTGGAGCACCTCAGAGAGCGACAAAACATGTCATTCTTATTCAGTCTTAAACAATTGATAAAGCGCAGCATGAAAGCAGGGACGAGCAGGAAGGACGGTTTCCGAGTCCCTGAGCGTGAGCCTGCACATAATTTCTCTTGTGAAGAAACTTGGGCCTCCACTCCTCACTGCACTTCTTTAATTAAGCTTAACGATTTGTCGTGCCTCTCATTGTTTATTTTATTATTTTGTTAAATCACTTCAGTTTCGTAAATCACTTCAGTACTGCAGGAGAACGCTGGGGAAATCACGGAGCACGATTCTGCTCCGAGAAACCACACAGAAATGATCAATTAACCGCCTGAGAGCCACCGACCCACAGACAACCCGGAGGAAACGAGCATAAAACACAGAGTCAGCATCTCGCTCCGAAATTCAAAATGGGTCAGTCCCAGAAAAGGAGGTGTGGCCTGTGTGTGGGTCAGTCTCAATGAAGGAGGCGTGGCTTGTATATGTGTCCGTCCCAGTGAAGAAGGCATGGCCTGTATATGTGTTCGTCTCAGAAAAGAAGGCGTGGCCTGTATATACTGTATGTCAGTCCCAATAAAGAAGGCGTGGCCTGTATATACTGTATGTCAGTCCCAATGAAGAAGGCGTGGCCTGTACATACTGTATGTCAGTCCCAATTAAGAAGGCGTGGCCGTATATACTGTTTTTCTGTCCCAATGAAGAAGGCGTGGCCTGTATATAGTGTAAGTCAATCCCAATGAAGAAGGCGTGGCCTGTATATAGTGTTTTTCGGTCCCAATGAAGAAGGTGTGGCCTGAATATACTGTATGTCAGTCCCAATGAAGAAGGCGTGGCCTGTATATACTGTATGTCAGTAACAATGAAGAAGGCGTGGCCTGTACATACTGTATGTCAGTCCCAATAAAGAAGGCGTGGCCGTATATACTGTTTTTCTGTCCCAATGAAGAAGGCGTGGCCTGTATATAGTGTAAGTCAATCCCAATGAAGAAGGCGTGGCCTGTATATAGTGTTTTTCGGTCCCAATGAAGAAGGTGTGGCCTGAATATACTGTATGTCAGTCCCAATGAAGAAGGCATGGCCTGTATATACTGTATGTCAGTAACAATGAAGAAAGCGTGGCCTGTACATATTGCATGTCAGTCCCAATAAAGAAGGCGTGGCCTGTATATACTGTATGTCAGTCCCAATGAGGAAGGCGTGGCCTGTATATACTGTATGTCAGTCCCAATGAAGAAGGCGTGGCCTGTATATACTGTATTTTCAGTCCCAATGTAGAAGACGTGGCCTGTATATACTGTATGTCAGTCTCAATGAAGAAGGCGTGGCCTGTATATAATGTATATCAGTTCCAATAAAGAACGCGTGGCCTGTATATACTGTATTATTAGTCCCAATGTAGAAGGCGTGGCCTGTATATACTGTATGTCAGTCTCAATGTAGAAGGCGTGGCCTGTATATACTGTATGTCAGTCTCAATGAAGAAGGCGTGGCCTGTATATCGTGTATATCAGTTCCAAGGAAGAAGGCGTGGCCTGTATATACTGCATTATCAGTCCCAAAGAAGAAGGCATGGTCTGTATATACTGTATTATCAGTCCCAATGAAGAAGGCGTGGCCTGTATATACTGTATGTCAGTCCCAATGAAGAAGGCGTGGTCTGTATATACTGTATGTTAGTCCCAATAAAGAAGGCGTGGCCTGTATTTACTGTATGTCAGTCCAAATGAATAAGGCGTGGCCTGTATATACTGTATATCAGTCCCAATAAAGAAGGCGTGGCCTGTATTTACTGTATGTCAGTCCCAATGAAGAAGGCGTGGCCTGTATATACTGTATGTCAGTCCCAATGAAGAAGGCGTGGCCTGT
>JAOUQZ010082231.1:0-17201 GCA_028564935.1 Neosilurus hyrtlii
CACACACACACACACACACACGCACACACACACACACACACACACACACACACACACACACACACACACACACACAGAGTACATTAGCTTAATTCATGGTTAAACATTAGATTAAATAGATTAAAAAAACATTTGTGGTTACAAAACTGTTCCACCCTGAACAAATTTTCATAACAACCAAAAGTACAAGATGTCATTATACAGTACTTACCCACAGGTAAAACACCACGTGTTGCTTAATGTAGCATTTATTAATGTTTTTGCTGCATGGGAATCTCCCGTCACATTAAAACGAAAGCCTCACATCCCGCACCAACTATATGTGAAGGTTTTATCAGCATTGACGACTTTGTCTTCCTTGTGTATTGTTTATCCGCTGAGTAAATACAGTACAGGCGGCACAGTGGTGTAGTGGTTAGCACATCCGGCTCACAGCAAGAAAGTCCTGGGTTCGAGTCCCAAGCTCGGCAAAGTATCTGAATGAATCCACTGATACGGACTTTAAAGCACTTATGTAAGTCAGTCTGGAAAAGGGCATCTGCAAAATGACGTTAATGTAAAATGAAAATGTGAGGATGTGCTGCAAACTGTCTGGTGCCTGATACCACAGAACACCCTCAGAAGGACTTGTAGAGGCAAAACAAGTAGGACCTACACAGTAATAGGCACGTGGTTTTCATGTTCTGGCTGTTTTGTGTATGTACATAGAATTATAGCAGATTGGTGTATTTGAATTGTTTGTATTTGATTGACTGAAATCTAGACCACATAGACATCACTAAGCACTACGTTTCTCCACTAGTGATACTTCTGCCAGGCTTTTACTGCCGCATTTTTCATTTCCTCCATGTTCTTTGGGCATTTTGCTTCCAGATTTGCCTTCAGAAAGTACAATGCAGCTCAGTTGGATGATGAGTGACATGGCCAGTGTAGAATGTTCCACTTTTCTGACCTTAAAAATACATTGGGTTGCTTCAAAGTAAGCAGCAGGTCATTGTTTTTTCTGTACTGTGAAGTACCTTCCACCGAGTTCTGAAGCTTTTTTGACTGTTAGATGAATTTGACAAATTGTAATCTGGTTTATGTCACTACCAGACTGGAACAGCCGATGAGGAAGGCATCATGTGTCTGAGCATGCCTCGAGTCGCAGAACTCGCACGAAATTTACAAGGGGCAAGGACTGATTGCTGGAAGGAACTCCTGATATCCCATATGATCATTTTAAATAGCTTGTAACACTAATTCACTACAGTTACCCTTTAACAGTGATTTATTTGCTATAGTAAAGTCTTCACTTCGCCGTTCAAGGGTGTTCTTGATATGAGAAACTGTTGTGAAGGGTTTCTTTCCAGGAAAAATATTCTTCTGTTTTGCACTACAGTTGTTTAGTGTAATATCCCAACCCTTTTGATGTTTCTGAGCTCATCGGTGCATTATTTCTCTGAAAGAACTCACCGAATAATTGATTTGGATGCACCTTTCTCTTTATCTCTCTCTCTCATTTTTTAGAACCTATTCATGGAATTCTTCACTAGCAGTGACAGCTGTTTGGATAACATATTGAAATTTAAAAGCAATAGGTTCCAAATAAAATAAACTGTCGAATCCATTGTAGAGTTTGTAAGTGAAATAATGAGGAAATAACACACATTTGGCCATGGAACACATAAGCAACCAATTGTTCAATGACTCTGCTTTTAGACTTTTTTTTTTTGCCTAAAAATATTAACTTTAAGAAGAATAAGAAAAGAATGAAGTAGTAAACTGAAAGTGTGTAAGCTGAATTAGCTTCATGCAACACCTACTTCAATTATGGTACAACAAACAGCACATGGGACAATAGAAACCAACGACCTTTCTGACCTCACAAATAAATCATAAACCATTCACATCATACACAGTTAAACTCATAAGTATCTTTATCATCTTCATACTTAACACATTTTCTACAATATTAAATGATTGTTATTTCTATTTGATTTCTGAGCTGTTTTGGTCTGCTGCACATTTTAGTATTATCAGAGCAACTGTTCCAAATTTTTAACCCAATATCTAATAAACAAAGGCACCGAACTTTTTTCTTAAACTGGGTTTTTCAAAATGGTTATTTCCATCATAATTATTATTAATAATAATATTATTATTACTATTGTGCCGTAGACTGAAACTGACCTTCCTG
Source organism: Neosilurus hyrtlii (assembly GCA_028564935.1). NCBI lineage: Eukaryota > Metazoa > Chordata > Actinopteri > Siluriformes > Plotosidae > Neosilurus > Neosilurus hyrtlii. Next base: position 2,180 of record JAOUQZ010082231.1, read on the forward strand.
AAACTTGATGACCTCATCACTTTGACAAAAGTGCTTCTGAGCCATTTGGATGACTTCTGGCACATCCAGGACCGTCACTGTGGATGCAGGGTAGACCTTAGCCAACTCACTAGCCAAAGCACCTGAACAGCCTATAAACAGATTAACCAGAATACAGAGACATTTACTTTACCAAGAAGAAGAAAGATAACGAATTCAAGAACACTGTGATATGTAGAAATGCTGTTTGGTGGAAGGGATTGAGCAAAATAAAGAATTACAATTTATTAAACAAGATACAGATTTTATTAAAGGGTTTCTTAAAAAAACTAAAAGAAATTCCTGTTTATAAAAAGCTATATTCAAAACCAAAACCATGCCTTAGTTGTGATACACACCTCCAACATCCAATATGGACTTGAATCTGGACAAGTCAAAAGCAGTTACTACGTCATGGCCATCAATGGACCACGATGACTTCATCAATCCCATAAACTTTAACATCTCTTCCTCTGACCTGTAATATAAACAAACACTGATGTGTAAATATATTCATATATTCATACATATATAGTCATCGACAAAAGGCTTGTCGCATATGTGGACAATCATGTATAAAAGCCCATATCTCGCCAACTTATTAACCAATTTTACTCAACTATGACTTAAAATAACCCTCTGATGGTACTGAATAATAGGTGCTAGCAGCAGTATTGGAAAGAAATTTCTTCTAATCATTACAGCTTCTTAAATATTAACGTTCCCATTTTTGCCTGGACAGAAGTCTTGTGGCAGAGATTTAATTTCACTTTCAAGACTATATTTATTACAGAAAAATAATCAAATGACCTTGTTTATATCTAAATATATAATATTGTAGCAAATATAACATTATATTGAAAAATTACTCTGCAAACATGGCCATGATGGTACCAGACGCCCATGTGCTTGTCATGATGAATAATTATCATATTAAAAGAATCAGACACCTTCACCTTCAAATTACAAATGATAAAAAATTGTAAGTGCTACTAAAAATTATTGAAGCCCAAGACACTTATAATCCATTTTTAATGCACGTGTTCACTATTTTAGAGGGCAGCTCTTTCATCAAATGGTCACAAAACAGTGTGTTATCAACCCTATGGTGAGAAATCTGAGCCACCTGTAGGTTTAAAATAAATGGGAAGCAATTGATATTTGCGTCTGGTGATGTTCCCACCCATCTTATATAGCTTTGTGATACCTCTGTACTGGAGGTGACCTTAAACCATGATGTTTTACTTTCATACATGACTGGCTCTTCTGTGAACTCTGGGTCCAGCAATTTTCTAGATGGTCAGTAACAACATTGGTGGCAGAGCACCATCATATATTGAATATATATATATATATATACATACACACACACACACACACACACACATATTGAATTAATAATTCATCTCAAATATCATTTATCTCTCCATGTTTCTGCTAATAACATTTTCCACGTGTTAGGGCCTTGGTAAGCACGTCATGGTGTTCTAGCTGTGTCTTGTACTGGACCTGTGTGGTGTATGGTGACCATTGCAAGAAATTACATGATGTACAGTTCATACATAGCAGACATTGCTAGCTATGAGTCCTAATGGAGCTTTTGAGGGAGTCATCAGGAGGCGAACTACAACTTTTGTGCGGCCAGTTGTTTTGTGGGTAGTTTTCGTTGCATGATCGAGCTTAACTCTGTGTACCAAGAGTGTCTGAAATTTCTTACTACTGCTTGCATTCCATTTGCTTTTAGGATATCTTGAAGGTTTTTACAGCTCTTGTAAAAAATTTTAGTTAAGATTCCTGACGGCCACCAAGTCATTTAAGTTTTGGTCATAAATTGCCTGAAAGCTGCTTTAATACCTCTATTTAATTTATATTTAATTAATCAAGCACTTTTCATTATTTTTTACTAATTACTTTGATCCAAAATTTGATGTTACAAGGTGCACCATGACTTTTGTCCAGCCTAGAATGGATCTGTTTGTCTTTTATTAGCTGTAAAAAGGAGAAATAAATGTTCCTGTTGCTTTCACAAAACAATCTGTATACTTTAAGGATTACTTTATATATATATCACACACATGCACACACATGCACACACATGCACACACATGCAGAGTGATATGTGAGGTATTTGAGGACAGGGCGAAGAGATGGGTGGTGGCCAAAGCCTCAAATTTTCTGTCTCACTGCACAGATCCATGAGAAAAAAGATGCACTCATCCTCCTAAAATAACAAGTGGAGTACACACACACACACACACACACACACACACACACACACACACACAATGCCACTTCAGATAAAAGAGAAAGGCATCTCTCTTTCTCTCTCTCTCTCTCTCTCTCTCTCTCTCTCTCTCTTTCTCTCAACATCAGTTACTCAGATATGAACCTGTCTCTGTCCTAAAGTCCGTGTGGTGAAATGATGGAGGCTGTTGAAGGGATTTTTGCAGAAAAAAGTCCCTTGATACTGAAACAGTTTCATTATCACCCTGGGTAGACGACAAACATTGTTGCCAAAGCAACCCCAAACTAAAGAAATCGACAATAAAAGCAATAATCCACACTCTATGATAAACTAAACATGATCTATAGGTTTTCATTAAACCTGTCTTTAATAAAAACGTCTCTATGATTTTACAGCTGTATTAGCATTTTGCACCTATATCAAGTATTGCTTGCTGTATCTGCTTCAACATCATTGTCATACACCCCCCACCCCACCCCACCCTCCATAATCAAGATTAAATCATACTAAGAGTAAGTGTTGTCCTCAAATGCCCCATCCCCTATCTCCGATCATAACCCCACACTTCTGTGAGTAATAATAATAAACGTAGTGAAAATGAAAATCCGTTTAGGGTCCTAGCTACCACAGAAAACATCTAATCAGAATGATTCGATCTGAGATCACTTCATGTTAAATATGCCTGATTTACTATGTGAGAATTAAGAGACTGTGCTCTTTTATAATGTTTGCATATAAAATAAAAACACTTATCAGAGTTACAGGAAAGCAACAAGACCTTTCACAACAATATTCCCCCTGTGTAGATAATGAAAAAATATACTGTTTTGCATCATTTTATTTCAATAATCTCAAGTAAATCTCAGCTGGGGGTATGTTATTTTAAAAAACTGGGCTTCCTGATGGAGAAATGTAATTGTTGGCAGCTGCTTTGGTCCAATAATGACAATAAGAATAATGTACAGCAAGCCGGACATTATTGTAAAATAAACCCTGACGAGAGATCAGGATGACGTTTACCAAAGGAGCTTATTTTGAGGTAATGACCTGCACAGTACACTGAAGAGTACATTAATATATAGATGTAGACACTCCCCAAGCTCTTCTAGGTTTGTGTGTCTTTTGTATTCAAAACAAGGGCACCCAGAGAACGCAAACCTCCACCAAGCGGTAAAAATCAATTACACCGCACCCACTGCCGGGCTTGCTGTACTTCCACACTACCAAAAAAAAAATTTCCCGAGATAAATATAAATTGGCACCAAATACACAATCCAAACAAAAACTGGTTGAACATCAAAGCTGCTGAATAAATAGAGCAAATTTCATTCAAACCAAATGTGTTTTTTTATTTTATTTTTTATTTTTCAATTCTTTCTAGTGACATTATTAGAGCAAGAATTATCTTAATTTACCAAATGCCAAAATTTAATAGGAACATCCTTGGCTGATAAACAACCCATCATAAAAAGTTCGGATTGATCTGTCAAAAACGGTGGACAGGAAGCTGCGGACAGACAAACAAGCAAACCCCCACCAATGAAAACATAACCTGTTTGGTGGAAGTAACTAATTCGTTTGCCGGCATTTTAAAACTCTCATAAAAGCAGTGAAAGCACTGGAAAATTCCATTAGTTTGCCATTAGTGAGCTGCTCCGGCCGTGTAGACCCACCCGCACACTCCGGTCAGCTGATCAGCCGCTCCTGAGTGTGCCGAAAACTAAGCATAAGCACAGAGGGGACTGTGCTTTCGCTGTTGCAGCTCCCAGATGAATGTCGAATGACTCATACCTTTAAATGCAATTTTTAAATCATCTCTTAAAACACATTTCTTCTCCAGTGGGTTTTATCTATTTTGGTTTCTTACTTCTGTATTTATTTATCTACTGTTTTTATACGTATTTATTTGTTTTATGTTTTAGTCCTCAGTGCAGCACTTTGTATCACCCGGTGTTGTTTTTCAAAGTGTTTTAGAAATAAAGGAGGATTGGATTGCCAGAAATACTCTACTGATACAGACCCAATGCATAACAGCCTGTGGTGGTAAACAAACAAACAAACAAACATACATACATACATGCATACATGCATACCTCTCAAAGATACAGGGCTTCACCCTGCTGTAATAAGCATCAGTGTCACTGTGATATTGTGTCTGTGATTCATTTGCATTTTTCCTGATATCTGATCACATCCCTTAATACACCTGACGACATCACTGCAGTGAAAGAAACTTCCTTGTCTTTCTGTCTCATACACAACTGCAAATCAAACACACACTTCATCATTTACATTAATGAACATGTTTAAAACAGACTTCCATGGAAGTATTCTGATTAAATTATACACGAGTTAGCTTTGAATTTCTGCCTGATACAGATGACACAAAACCGGATTCATTCACAAACATGCCTCACCCAGAGTCGGCTGAGATAGGCACCAGATTTTCCGTGACACTTTTTAAGCGGCTTAAAAAAGTTACCTTACAGCTAGTCAGTTAGCAAGACGTGTGTTTTCAAATTATTTGACACTAAACTGACCTGAAATTTGGAATTACTTCTTTTTTATGCTTTTGAGTAGCATTATTAAGATTAAAAATATAAAAACTTTAAAAATTAACCTGTTGGATTTATGAGACACCAAGTATTCCCAAGTCACCGATTTGACCTTCATTTAAGTGTCTCTAAAGTGCTGATTATGCTCATTATATGAACACATTTAGCTATGACCTTTGCTGTGTTTTTTCTTAAACAGTCTCTTTATTTTGAATGTTTTCTGCTACCAGGAAAGCAAAGTTCTACTTGAATGGCATTTTTAAGAAATGCAGTAGTTAATCATGCATTGTGTGTAAACAGTAATGGGTAGCTCACACAGTATGTAAAAAACACACACACACACACACACACACACACACACACACACACACACACACACACACACAGAGCTGCAGGGGCAGGTCACCTGTGAATTGTGAGATGGTGAAGGAGAGTCAGTCTTACACTCACCGGTATATAGCTGAGAAGATGTCTTCTGATGAGAGACCAAAGGTTTTTTCATTTTGGTTCCTTCCTTCCCTGTGAAGTTCAAAATAGAAACCTGGTATTTAAACTTCTTAAGCTTGACCCATAGTTTAAAAAGCTTGGAATCTTCTGGAAATAGAAAGCCTGCAATGTCTAAAATGTCTTGAGAATTGCATCATAAATTGAGTAAGGGTGTATTATATGTGAATAAAAATTCATGAGAAACATCAGTTAGGAGTGATTCAGAACAATGCCTGCCTAACGGTCACAGCACTTTAATCCAATGGTCCCCGCTGGAGCCATGGCAAAATGTTATCATTAATTATACAGAGTCACCATGGGATGGACTTTATGTTTAAACTTCGCCTTCTTACTTCTATTCCCACACAATATCATTACTGCATAAGAGAAATAAATAAATGGTTGTAAGTATCAATTTGAATGGAGAAACTGTTTGCTGAAGTTGAATATTAAGAATCTGAATGGCGATATAACTTAAAAAAGAAATGCTGACAATATAACTGCAGTACCCAAGTTCACTAATGCACTTGAAGCTAAAGGATTACGCTCCGAATACTAGTACCATCCAAAAAAAAAAGGTTGTAATAACAACAAAGGGGACTAAATCTGGACTGGATATCTGCGTAACTGAACAGTATCTACATACTCAGACAATGATAAAACTACATAGTATAGATACATTGTCCGGCCCAAAATAAAAAAAAAGCTGGACTCTAATATTTTAATGGAGAGCCTTTATTCTTGATTCCTTGCATTGTTGCTCCAGTTGGTCCGGTCGAGGCTCAGCAACATTAATGTGGCAATAAAATGAAGTCAGCTGATGACCTGAATGTACTGAATGACCCGGTTATAATAATATAATCAATAGACATTTTTCTTCCTGGATATAAAACAAACATTCACACACTCGTTCAAAACTAGGGGCAAGTTAGCAATTGTAGTCTTTTCACCTTGTAGCATGATTTTGGGAGGTAAGAAGAAACCAGAAAACCTGAAGTAAATTCAAAAGGATATGGAGTAGTGATAGGAAGTCCGATTCTATTACCTAACTCGATTCTTTCAGTTTGTTCGACGGTAGTGAACTGATTCATATCGATTCATTTGATTCACACAAAAAAATTAATAAATCAATTTTAAAAATGTTGCCAGGCTCAAATCCGCATCACCGGTTTGCAAGGCATTCTGTTAACTCACTGAGTTATTTATTCTGCCTTATGAAGAGGTATCATACTAATTATATAGTGTTCTTTACTTAATTCTTAAAACAACTTGGTCTGTGTGTTTAATTTTATTTTATTAGTGTGTTTTCTTGCAGTTAAGCTTAAACATTTTAAACATTACAAAAATTGTTGACTGCAGATAATTACATTCGCCTTGTTGTTTGTTCATGATCCACTATGGCTTCTTTTTAAGGTATTAGGTGTATCTAGTCTCTCATTCAATGAGTTAGTGGTTTAATGAACGACTCATCGTTTTGCGAACGACTCAGCAAAGTATCGGTTCACAAACGACTCAGCGAGTTCTAGTTCGCAAATGGCTCAGCGAGTTATCGTTCACGAATAACTTAGGGAGTTATCATTCGCGAACCACTTAGTGAGTTATCGTTCGCGAACGACTCAACGACTCTGCCCGACTCGGTCACAATGATTATGCGGTTCAGTACGCGATACAATCAGAGATCTAGCGATAGAGACTGCCTGCTGCACACTGCACTTCACACAGCACTAGTGTTCTCTTAGATTTTGCTGGCGATCCGGATCAAATTCCAGTAATATTTTAGAATTCATTAACATTGTGAGGTCTGAGAAGTGTGATATTGCAGCAAGCCCAGCAGGGGGTGCTGTGTATTTAATTGTTGTTTTGTTTTGTTTTGGGGGATTGGTCTTGACAGGGGTTTGCACTCTCCCCGTGCTCTTATTTTGCATATTCTCCCAGTGTTTGAGTATTTTTTTTCTCCACGCTCTCCTGTCTCCTTTTCTCTCATAATGTGTGTGTGTGTGTGCTGAATCCTGTGAAGGACTGGCATCCCATCCAGGATAAATTCTCCTGCCTTCTCATGCATAGTGTTCCTAGGATACACTGCGACCCAGATAAAGAGGTCTGCTTAGTATTGTTTATATAACAGTGTGCAAAGATGACCTAGGCAGCGTTCCTCTAGGAGAGAACTCAACTGACTTTTCAATTATCCTTTGCCACAAATGTCACATCAAGTTATATCTCATGAAATTTAAGTGCTATTGCAATTCTACTTGAGGAGAGTAGGACTGTAAAAGCAAGCACTCGAGGCACATAAGGATAAAAGTTTACTTAAGGATTTACTGAAAACGTTTTTTGTGTGCGACACAGACACAGTAATTGAACTGATGGACTCTTTTATATAGCTGATCATTTTCTTCCCATGGTGCATCTTGTCTAAGTGCAATTTAGGGTCATGATATCATAGCACTATTATTAAGCATATCTTACTTGACAGCATCTCCCAAGTTGTTCCAGAGTGGGTAGACGGACTGCGAATAGTAGATGATCATGTGATATAGAGATTTAGGGCTGTTCTTGGCCAGATACAGATTAGCAACATCAGTACTGCTGTAATATGCTACAAGAAGAAATAGGGGAGGGGGTGAAAAAAAACTGTAAGACAGTTATAATAAACATCACAATGTTTAAAATCTACATTAATGCTGAGAAGATTACTCATCGTGTACTCATCATGGACATCGAAGAAATTATGGGCTTTCAAGTCTTGCTATGAAATGTTCTTTATCTTGGGCAAAATAGATGTACAACATATGTCCTAAATAGAAATCAACAACTATTTGGTGCCCACATTATAATTTAATTTGGGCTTTCTGAAATCAACACAGGGCCAATGACTGGTGGAGTCACCTTAGTTACCAGTGGACTGACCTTTTGTGTGGCACTAACCGGTATATATAATGCCAGACCTATTAGACTTATTGGAAGGTTCCTGTCTATGTAAATGTAATGACGATCGTAATATTACTTTACTTTAGTACAATTTCCATCAGCTGTCAAATGTCTAGTAATAATAACATATATATAATATTAATATACAGTAAAAATTACTGATTTACTTTTGATAGCTATCAACAAATTTCTGCCAGAACTCTGGTTGAATATTTGGCTACTTTTCTTGGCAGAATTGGAGTTTAATTAAAATTGAGGGCGGCACTGTAGCATAGACGTTTCCACGTCCAGCAAGAACACACACACACACAAAACCATTTATACTTACACCTAGAGGCAATTTAGAACAGCCAATTAGCCTAATGTGCATGTCTTTGGACTGTGGGAGGAAATTAGTGTACCAAGAGGAAACCCACACAAGCACGTGGAGAACATGCAAACTCCACACAGGATTGACCTTGACGAGCCCGGGACTCAAACCCAGGACCTTCTAGGTGTGAGGCCAATGTGCACCACTGAAATAATAATGTAAGGGTACAGTCATTGACAAAAGTCTTTTCGCATGTGTGGACATTCATGTATAAAAGCTCATATCTCACCAACCTATTAACTGATTTTCATCAACTGTCTTACATTAATCCTACAAGTGAACAGATTGTTTTGTGAAAGCAACAGGAAACTGTAAATTTATATCTACTTTTTACAGCTAATAAAAGACGAACATATCCATTCTAGGCTGGACAAAAGTCTTGTCATAATCATGTAACATCAGATTCTGGATCAAAGTAATAAGTAAAATTAGTAAAATATAATGAAAAGTGCTTGATTAACTAAATATGCATAAGATACAGGTATTGAAGCAGTTTTCAGGCAATTTATAAAATCTTTTTGCAAAAACTGTAGAAACCTTCAAGTTCTCCTAAAAGTAATCAAAAAAATTTGCAAGCAGTAGCTGAGGTGAGCTCAGTCATGCTACGAAAACCATCCACAAAACAACTGGCTGCACGAAAGTTGTAGTCCCTCCTGATGTTCCCCAAAAGCTCCATTAGGACTCATAACTTGCAATGTCTGCTTCAGCATCAACTCTACACCATTTCTTACAATGTTCAACACACACCATACACCATACAGGTCCTGTACAAGACACAGCTAGAACACCATGATGTGCTTACCAAGGCCAACACGTGGAAACTATTATTCTTCATCATGACGAGCACCTGGGCGTCTGGTACCATCATGTCCATGTTTGCAGAGGCCCTACTGACCTTGAGTGAGTATTTTTCAGAGTGACTTTTCATTTTTCAATATGGTGTTATATTTGCTACGTGAAATTACAGACAAGACTTTTGTCCAGGCAAAGAAGGCAATGTTTATATTTAAGAAGCTGTAGAGATTAGAAGAAATTTCTTTCCAGTACTACTGCTAGCACATATTTTTCAGTACCATCAGAGGGTTGTCTTAAGTCATAGTTGATGAAAATCGGTTAATAGGTTGGTGAGATATGAGCTTTTATACATGTGCAACAAGACTTTTGTCAATGACTGTATACCAACATTATATGTTGTATATATATAAACTTGGCATCAGTACATTATTTTGTACAGCATGTTGCATGTTTGTAAGGATACTGCCAAGGAACTCATGTCCATGATGAATGTATGAAAACTTCTGACTGCAACTGTATTTTGGAGTTCTAAATGACCTTTGTGTCAATTATTCAGGAATCAATCTTGAATAATTTATAAAAGCTAAAAAGGATAGGATGGGTCTGTTCAAATATTTAATCACCAATTCTGATTTTACAGCCTGAAGAGTTACCCAAAGCTGAAGTCAACAAGAATGAAACCCATTATTTCATTTAAACTGCTTTTTAGTTTACATCAAAATACAGTATGATTTTAAGTGTAAGAGTCCTGATTGATGAAGGTCTGCCTAAACTGGAAAAGCTTTAAGCGTCCCCCCAGTGCAGCTAACTGGGTTATCAAATGCTGGCCATGTCTCTCACTGTCTGTGGTGAGAGGCATGTAAAAGAACCATTGCTGATTTTCGTCAAGAGTAGCTGCATAGTCGTCAGTGTGTTTCTGCCTTGCGATGACCTGGCGAGCGCTCCGGGGTGTACTCTGCCCTCGCCCAGAGTCGGCTGAGATAGACGCCAGCCTCCCCACGTCCCTACTTAGGATTAAAGGGGTTCAGAAAACGAATGAATGAATGTTCTTTAACATTTAACAACGGCACGGTGGAGCAGTGGTTAGCACGTCCGTGGCATTTCTGTGTGGAGTTTGCATGTTCTCACCATGCTTGCATGGGCTTCCTCCGGGTACTCCGGTTTCTGCCCACAGTCCTAAAACATGGCTGTCTGGTACAAATCCCCCATAAGGGGTGAGTGTGAGTATGAATGGTTGTGTACGTGTTGGCCCTGCGATGGCCTGGCAAAGTGTTCAGGGTGTACCCCGCCCTCATCCAGAGTCTGCTGAGATGGGCGCCAGAAATCGGCTTAGAAAATGAATAAATGACTGAATGAATGTTTTTGTAAGCTCACGTTGAGTTAGCTCCATCTATACAGAACATGCCTGGAGTACATGTACCTGTGCCTTGTGTTAGCTCCACCTCCAAGACCTCAACACCCACAAGTGCATCTAAGAGCCGCTCCATGCCATCCTCACTGCAGCCGAGTTCTCGTGCAACCTCAGCTGCACTCAGGGATTTCTGGGATTGCAGGAGCAAATCAAACACACCTTGCTCACATGCTGAAAAGATCACCTGCAGGAGAAGGAGATACTACGGTAAACCAGAGATGGTCAGACATTTCAAGCAAATGTTTTAGGCGCATACGGAGAAATGCTGGAGAGCAAAGATGCCTTAAATGCCACATATAAATAAATACATTTAATTTTTCTACATAAAAAACACTATAAAGTACAGTACAGAGTAATAAGCTTTAAAACTTAATATTCAATGTGAAGACTCTTTGCTGTAAAAATATAGTATCTCAGGTACAGTTTTAAAGAGCTGTAAGTTTTACTGAGCATATTACAGAACAAACCACAGATCTCCTGGAGATTTTGATGCGTTCATTATATTTTTATCTGAAAAATGGTCTCTTAAAAATATATGCTGCTTTCTTTCCCCCAGATGGATAAACTGTGTAGATAATAGATAGATTAATGGGTATCTGATTAACAATGTCTCCAAACTATTTGTGATGAGAGTAGCCCAATGGCTTAATGGTTAGAAAAGCCAGCTTGGGACCAAAAGGTCATTGGTTCGCATCCCGAACCAGCAAGAAAAGTGTGTGGCAATGGGAGTGGTGAGCTGCACACATTTAGCAAAGTCTGGATTTAAGAACACTTATTAACAATAACTAAAACGGTAGTGCTGTTGTAGGCCAATAATAATCAACAAAGGGTTGCTGTGGACCAAGGCAACATATTTTACAATAACGACACATCCCAAAGTCTTATACTTCAGCAATGAAAATTTTATAGCATTAAAATAAGTTCAGTGACCCCACAAGTCACATTTTTTCTCCAACTGCCTCAGATCAGAACTCAATCTGTTAAGTACTGGCATCATGCAAACCAAAGAAGTGGTTCAGAATCTAAATAAAAACTAATTCATTGCTATTAGAGACCAATTGAATCCGCTCCAAACAGTAAGGAAGCCACAATACCAACTGGCTGGTATTTAACAAAACCTTGTTAAGTGATGAATTGTTCACAGATTGAGCAGGAGGTTGCTGAGATGTATTCTCTGACAACCCAAAGTTCAGGAGAGAAAAAAGACACCTGATTCCAACCTTGGACACTCTGAAGCCATTGATGTACTCCAGCAGTTTAAAAGGGTAGTCCAGTTCACTCTGAGACAGATGCTCAGCCATGGCGGAAAATCCTGGTAAAAATAAACAATAAAAAGAATAAGAAGAATAAGTCAATCTCACAGTCCAGATAAAATTATCCAATCATCAGCTCAGCAATCCAAATGTACTGGTAAGAAACTGAGAGATAAGAGTCGTACAAAAATGTTTGGCAGTGTCCTTCTGACCATTCTAATCTAAATATCAAGGCACTCGTTGCCCTCCCGTCATCATGATCAGAAGGCAACTGACGTTAATTTCCTTTTGGTCGGCCTCAGCGTATCTGTGATGAAAAATCACACACGTTGAGCTTCTTAACAAGGAAGTTTATTCTTCTGACATGCATCAGGTATCATGGAACAACAATTATTAAATTACATTAAACGGCCTTCATCTTGAGTCCCACGTCTAACCTGGCTATAACATCCCTTAGTTAGGATTATTTGAATCCCCTTACGTTTCGCGAATTTAAAACATTTCCACCAAGGCAACTTGGATACAGTTAATAACACTGAAACAAAAATGCTTTGTATCACATTCCAAAATGAATTACCAACTTTTGCTCTCATTGTTAAACTACTGTTTTTAACTGTCTAAGCAAAAAAAAAAAAAAAGAAAGAAAAAATAAGAGACAACACAATTAACACTTCTTTAACGATTTTTAAATTGATTCTTACCGTTACTTTAACCACATAAAATATATTTCGATACCGACGTTGTAACTCTTTTACTGCTTGTTTACCTCACCAACAGTTTCAGCTTTCACACAAAGCGACACTAATTTTTGCATATTAACCTACAAAACTCACCTTTAGTATATATGTAAGCATGCAGTTCTCTTTTCATGGCACTTTTCTCTGTGTTTATCCAGCAACCAGATATTCACTTAGTCACCTACAATATGGCATTTCTGGTTTTGGCTATAACCACCAATATACTTTTTACTTCAACTGTACACTCGCTCATCTCAGTATGGCAGTGTTTACTAGTATCACTGTGCCCAGGACATTGACACTCACGTTCAGGAGAAAGCAAATGATTTAAAGACATTGTGGGCAATTTAATTTTATTTCCAAGGAATACCACAGTATTTCATGCTTATATAATATACCTGGGAAGTGAATGGACCCCTTTAAACTAACTGGTCACTTTTACAGACCTGCGACACCTGAGCTGTTATTGCCTCAGTCACATGGTGACCTTAGTGTTATAGGTTTCTATGGCAGATAAACAACTAAAACACTAAGATCTCAAGTGCTAAAAACATATAAGCAGGGGCTGATCCAAGAATTTTAATAAGGGGAAGAAACTGGAGTGCCCGGAGAAAACCTGCACAAGCAGGGGGAGAACATGCAAACTCCACCAGAAACCCCCATAAGAAACGCAGAACTACACTGTATCTGAAGAAGCTCTTCCTTGAGCAACACCTCCACATCACATAGAAGTACTGTGGACACGAGTACAGATTCGCACCATTTATTTTATGACTGAAGACATGTGCATGAATATTAAGTTTTACTGTACATGGCGGTTTTTTTTATAAAAGGTATGAAGATTATTTAATCAGTAACTTACAATAAAGATAAAATTTGCTGCTAATTACACAGTCAAGGTCATTCTCATAACAAAGATATTTAAATATACAATGAATATTGTACATAATGTACGAGTCGGGGAAAAAAATACAAACCCTCTGCTTCTCCCCACTTAAAATTAGTCATGTGGAGCTATTTTCCGACTATCAACAACAATGGCAACGACGAGACAACAGGATAGGCCAGCTGGCAACAGAGAAGTTACTGAATCAGAACGGAAAGAGTGAAAAAGAGTCAGACAAGGAGAGAAACAAAGAAAAGATTTTGATTAGAGACCATTTTGAGAGATGGAATAGAGTGAAAGTAGAGTAGAAATAGAGATAGAGAGAACCCTGAAGCATGGGTTTATGAAAGGTTGCTCGACTGTTACTCAACTTCTCAAATTCTTCCATGAAATTAGCAACACCATGGATAGGGCTGAGCAAGTCAATATAATATCCCTTGATTTCTCAAAGGCCTTTGATAGTGTCACCCTCACAAATTGCTACTTCACAAATACAGGGAGGAAACAAAGGGTGAAGTTGAGGGTTGTAATTCTGACTGGCTTCTGATAGTTTCAGGTGTCCCACACGGTTCTATTCTAGGACCCCCTCCTTTTTCTGCTTTATATCAGTGGCATGCCTGACACCACCCACAGTTCTACACTTGCTTTGTTTGCTGATGACTCAAATTTGTTACAGGTCCATAGATAATATCAGTGATCGAAATCTCCTACAACAGGATATTCACGTCTCATGGAGCAAGAGATACAGATATATATATACAGAGATATATATATATATACGAGAGAGATAATTGATCTAACATTCTTTTACAAGTGTAGGTTTGTCCAATATGATTTGATTTGAGGCAACTCTGCTTCTTTTAATGAAACTGGGTTGAGCCTCCCACCACAAGGTTCTCTTCTGATTGCCTCAAACCCAGTTTTGTCATGCAGATTCTCACCAGTATTCCTACTTTCACAGAATTTTTCCCGTTTGGAATCAACTCCATATAACATCAGATCTGCACAAACAGTTAGTCGGCAGCACAGTGATTTGCATGTTCACCTCACAGCAAGAAGGCCTGGGTTCAATTCCCAGGCTTGGGGGTTTCTGTGAGGAATTTGCATGTTCTTCCTGTGCTTGCATGGGTACTCCGGTTTCTTCCCACAGTCCAAAAACATGCACAATAGGCTAATTGGCTGTTCCAAATCACCCCTGTGTGTGTGTGTGTGTCAAGTCAAGTCAGTTTTATTTGTATAGCGCTTTTTACAATTGACATTATCACAAAGCAGCTTTACATAGTAAAATTAAATTAGGGAGGAATCTAAAAAATTTTCTCTACAACCCCCTACACATCC
>JAOUQZ010082281.1:0-16498 GCA_028564935.1 Neosilurus hyrtlii
ACTCAAACTCATAATACACTCCCACACTCAAACTCATAATACACTCCCACACTCAAACTCATAATACACTCCCACACTCAAACTCATAATACACTCCCACACGCATAGTACACTCCCACACTCACAAACTCATAGTACACTCATAGTACACTCCCACACTCACAAACTCATAGTACACTCATAGTACACTCTCACACGCATAATACACACACATATACACTCACAAACTCACAGTACACTCCAACACTCATAATGCAGTCAGAGTACACTCCCACACTCATAATACACACACATACCCTCCCACAGGCATAGTACACTCCCACACGCATATTACACACACACATACACTCACAAACCTATAGTACACTCATAATACACTCAAACACTCATAATACACTCATAATACACTCCCACACTCACAGTGCACTCACAAACATTAATACACAAATGTTAATACACTCAATACATTCGCAAACATTAATAATACACTCAAACTCTCATAACACATTCACAGACTCTCAAAATGGACTCACAATACGCTCACACAGTCACAAAACACCCCAAACACAAACACACTCGCAAGCACTCATAATACACTCACAAACTCATAATATGCTCAAAATACACACACACACTCAAACCCTCATAATACACTCATAATACACTCCCACACTCACAGTGCACTCACAAACATTAATACACAAATGTTAATACACTCACAATACATTCGCAAACATTAATAATACACTCACAAACTCTCATAACACATTCACAGACTCTCAAAATGCACTTAAAAACTCTCATAATGTACTCAAAAACTCACAATGCACTCACACAGTCACAAAACACCCCACACACAAACACACTCACAAGCACTCATAATACACTCACAAACTCATAATATGCTCAAAATACACACACACACACACACACACACACACACACACACACACACACACTCAAACCCTCATAACACTCACAAACTCATAATATGCTCAAAATACACACACACACACACACACACACACACACACACACACACTCAAACTCTCATAATACACTCATAATACACTCAAACTCATAATATGCTCAAAATACACACACACACACACTCACAAGCTCTCACAATACTCTCACAAGCTCTCACAATACTCTCACGCTTACAATACACACAAAACCATATTACACTAAAAACATTCATTATATACTCACAGTGCACTCCCACACTCACAGTGCACTCACAAACAATAATACACAAATGTTAATACACTCACAATACATTCGCAAAAATTAATAATACACTCACAAACTCTCATAACACATTCACAGACTCTCAAAATGTACTCAAAAACTCACAATGCACTCACACAGTCACAAAACACCCCCCCCACACACACACAAACACACATTCACACAACATTCGAGACATTGATTCCTGAGGAAGCATCCTCTGGTGGGGAGGATGAACTCCTCACACGGGTGCATTGACACCGGTGTGTGTGTGTGTGTGTGTGTGTGTGTGTATGGGCGGTGTTTTCAGGAGCCTGTGTTTGAATCTTTTTTTCTGAAGCAGTGGATGATGGAGATGTGATGCTGCAGTTTGACTATAAGAGGAAGAAACCCTCTAAATACTGAATATCTTCCTCTAGTGTTACGTCAAGTTTGTTCATTTTCTCGTTTTCTGTCTTGAGCAGGAGAGTAAATATTTGAGCTTCACCTCAGGCTAAGGAATCATCGTACACTGTTCTGCAAGTTCTCCACGTTCTCCACATGCTCGTGCTTCACGTTCTCCACATGCTCCATGTTCATCTCATGCTTCACGTTCATCATGTTCTTCACGTTCCCCACATTCTTGTTCTCCATGTTCTCCATGTTCTTCACGCGCTTCACATTCTCCATGTTCTCCCTGATGATTTTTTTTCTTGAGATTTTCTCTTCCAGAGAAGTAGTGAGTGTTCATCACTGATTGGAGCTGTGAATTTTATATCCTGTAAACATTTCTTTAATGGATGTTTTTGACTGAGCTTGAATTCTAATTATTTTTGTTGTTTTGTTTGGGATCGGGAGTCGGGTTAGGGGTGGAGTCACTCCAGTTTGTCGGGTTATTACGATGTTGCGTACTGATATGGATAGCCTCAACCAGCTACTCCATGGCTTCTTCCTCTACAGGTTAAACACTCGGAGAAAAAAAATAAAGGAAGTTTTATTTGCATGATTTACTGTATTTTCCAAGAGAAGATTTTAATCATTGTGTAACCTGAATGGATGTTAAAAAAAACTATTAGGAACTGAAACGTTGATCAGAAATGAATCTCAGTTTGAAGGTTTAGGATTAGATTTGTTTTTGTATCTCTGATGTGAACTGATGAACTCATTCCAACTCATCTCTGTACAGATCATTCACTCAGAGAGGTGTGAGGGAACATTTCTACAGGTGATGTTTCGGAAAAGCTTTGGGATCAAACGGGAAGATGTGAGAGATCAGATTCCACTGAAAACATTCCCCCAGGATCAGTTCCTGATTTCCTGCTTAGTGCCAAACACATTCTTCAAGCTACTGTAATCTCACACACACACACACACACACACACTCTCTCTCTCTCTCTCTCTCTCACACACACTATGTAAAGTGTGAACTCGGTGGTTTCAGAGAATCTGTGAGCTGAGATCGGGGGTTCTGATCATTTGTTTTTGAGGAACCACACAAGCTCAAGAGGAGAAGTGCGAGTGTAAAGACGAAAAGACTGAGCGTTTGATATAATTCTGATTATTTATATATTGGTTCTTTAATATTTTTCATGCCTTTGGAGTAACTAAAAAAAAAATAAAACTAAAACTGTTTATAATGTAATAAATAAAATTGGAACCAAATGGGCCCCAAGACAGGACTTTGAGGTACTCCTGAGAATACTCAGTAAAGAACCTTACACTGCTGTCCTGTTTATCGCTGCCACAGGAGTGCATCATTAGATTGTTTATTATTTAGCCTTAATCTCATAAAGATCATTAAATGTAAAAAAAAAAAAAAATTATACATATATATAAATTATTTATATATTCAGTTTATAAAACTTCACTTAGATTCATAAAACCTTCAGAACTTCCTGGATGTGGAAGAAGGTGTCTGTGTGTGCAGCTCTCCATCACACTATCTGTGTTTTTTTAATAAAGGTGCCAAGAAAAGATCCTGAACAAGGTTTTAATTTTTTCATACCTTTTACGATGTGATTCATCCTGAACGTGTGAACCAAAGCTTTTCCATGGCAACACAATGAACTGTTCCAACTACCATCGTTTATATTTTAATCTACAGCGACGTTCCTACCAGAGCCAGTGAGAGGACTCCTGGCAGTTCGAATGAGTTTCATCAAATTACAAATGGATTCTTACAGATCAACACCTTCTTTAAGTTCTAGAAGTTCTTTAAGTTGCAGATTTTAAACAGAAGGAAACATCTCTCTGGGTTTAATGAAACAAGTCAATTCTCTGTAACTGTGTTCCTCACCGTACATCTTTACTCTAAGGACATTCAGCAGTTTCTTTCACAAATTCTGTATAAAAGATGGATTTCTATATTTGCAATAAATTTCTCATTGCAAGAGAACGAGTCGACTGATGGGAATTTTTATCTGAATTTCCTTTAAAAAGTGTTTCCATGTACCAGGATTTTTTTTACTGGAGATTTTGTTTAATAAAGTTTGATGATGACGATGATGATGGTGGTAACGATGACGATAGTAAGCTCCCTGAACATCACACCCATATGTACTTACTAAAGATCAAATTCCAGATTTAGTCCTTGTGACGGAGGTGAGCTTTAGTGACTTTCAGGGTGGGTCAGACCTCCGAATGCTCCCCACAGCATCAGGACAGGACCATGGCGGTGTTATTCTCACCGACTCAAGTGAGAGAATCTGCTGTTTTTCTTCAAAACGCATCACTCACCTGTTCACTTTAATACAATCATCACCATCACCACAACTACCATCATCATCACCACTACTATCGCCATCATCACCATCACCATCATCACCATTATCATTAGAGTTTGCAAGTGTTTCAGTGGATGATCAGGATACAATAAACTGAAAACTGGATGAACTTTACACTTCCTTGGGTTTAATATCGAGCCATTAAATATTAAACAGATTTAAGTCTTATTGAACAAACTGCAGCACACAAACACACACACACACACACACACAGAGTATCTGCTGTATGAAGTCCAATTAAAAGGAAATGTTATTAAAGAATCCGAGCAGGAGGAACGATGGAGGACGTTGATTAGGAGGTGGAGAAGGAGGACAGGTCGAGGAGCTTGGTGGTGAAGAGTGTTTATCAGGGGGTCAGAAGAAGACCAGACATCCTGGAATCTTATGCCAGACATCTCACCTCAGGTGGAAGGGTGTGTTACTCCTGTGCTATGGTTTTTACAGGTTTCAGAGACAAAAGGAGATGAAGATGTCGTGATGCGCAGGAATTTCCTCCATCTCATAAACACTGGAGGAGAAGTGTATTAGCCGCTGAGTGGTTGTCGGTGAAATTAGCCACCGTGTCCAGCAGTTTGGAAACGGGAACGTCTTTAACTGAAAAATTACATGATTCCACATTTCTCACACGTGATATTGTGACTATCATGTGATCACAATGACGTGGCGTCCTGAAAGTCTACGTGTGACCTGGACTAAAGATGTCTGAAAATGAGTGGAACTAAAAACAAACGTTGCAATATGAGCTCTAACAGAATAAAAATCCCTTCCCGTAGCGAGCACTTCCTGTCAGGACACGGCTCACTCCCAGACGTGATGGAGGATGAATTCACACTGTCACTCCACACGGCTCAGATCTGTCTCCTTTCACAGGAACGTCCAGTTCCACTGACACACACACACACACACACACACACACTGCTTTGCCGGGTGAAGCTGAGACTACGTCCTGAAGATCACAAACCTTCCCTCGGCTAGAATTTACTCTGAGAAGTTCACTGTGATAAACGATTTTTCAAGTGAGTCGTGTTTGAACAACTATTGGGATGGAAGTGAGATGGAAGAAAGTGTAAATTTCAGCATAAGAGAAAAGAGCAGCTCTCACACACACACACACACACACACACACACACACACACACAGTGAACGGACTACCAGTTCAGGGCTGAAGATACATGAGTATAAAATCATCAGTAACTCTGGAGTTTTAAATCTAATAAAACCTGAACATTGGCTTCAGTCGCATGTTTATTTTACAGTGGATCATTTACACTCGTTTATCTGATACTGACTGAGAAGTAAACCTGTTTATCATGTCTGCTATAGTGACCGCTATCTCACTCTGTACCACAGCATTCACCTGCTGGATCATTACCCACAGATCAGGAGTGGAAGAAAGGAGAGGAGGTTCCCGTTTACGCAGCGGAGAATAGAGCTGAGGTGCTAAACAGCACTCTGGTCTTGATTTTACAGACGGAACACACAGGCTCAGAGAGAGTTACGGTGTAAATTGACCTGAAGACATTCACATCACGGTGTCTGCTGACAACAAACCAGCACTCATCGGAATAACACCAATCATTAACCAGAGGGGCAGAGGTGGCTCACTGCATACGGCTCTGGATTATGGATCCAAAGGTTGGGGGTTCAAACCCCATTCCCAAACAGCTGCCACTGTTAAACCTTTGAGCAAAGGCCCTTGTATGAAAATGATACATGTGTTCATAAATACGACCCACATTTTGGTCCACTGTGGAAATATTATAATTATTAAAGTATGATTACTTCATGCCCTGCGATGGCCTGGCATGCTGTCCAGGGTGTACTCTGCCCTTGCCCAGAGTCGGCTGCCATGGGTGCCAGCCTCCCTGTGACCCTAATTGGGAATAAGCAGTTCAGAAATTGAATGAATGAATGAATGATTGCTTCACAGAACACATTATTTGATGTTTATACGGACTCCATAAAGTCTTCTCCAGCACATCCTGAAAACCTTCAATAGGGTTAAGGTCGGGACTCTGGGGGGCCGATACTCATGTGAAAATGATTCCTCGTGATCCGCGAACCACTCGCTCATTATTTGCGTCCCCATTTTATATCCGCACCATCAGGGAAGAAAAAGTGCATTGACGTGATAACCTGCTCATTCAGATCATCAGCCGACTTCATTTTATTGCCACATTAATGTTGCTGAGCCTCGACCGGACCAACTGGAGCTACAATGCCATGGAAATCACAGGCTGTGATCAAGGATAAATGCTCTCCATGAAAATATTAGACTTTGTGTCCAGGCAGTGTATCATCTGTACTGAGCTGGAGAATCAAAATCACTCAGACCTTTCGGCTCCGTTTAATTTCCGTTTCATTCCCACATCAAAGGAGATCTAATTCCATCAAAACTTTATAGTACTTCACTTGACTTGTGACCTCACCTCCTAATGTGAGTAAGAACACAATGAACACTGTGGTTTCTTTAACCCATCGGGTTATTGTGTTGCTCCAGTGAAGTGTGCACACGCCCGGTGTTTATGGTTATAGTGTGGTGTGTGTTCAGTAAAGTTCCACATTATAAGAACCTGCTGCGTTCTCTCCCGCTGTTAAACACCACCATCACAACAGGTCATTTTCCACAACACAGTGCCTCGCCTCATCTCGCCTCACACACCACTCTACAGCGACATATTCTCTCACTTATAAAGAGATTAACGGTAATTTAACACTCCTTCGTTCCCCTGGTATTACTCTTCCATCATCCATGCATTTTACACACTGGTATAGTGGCGTATTTTACTAGGAGAACACACACATTCTCTTTCTCTCTTACACACACATACACCCTTTCTCAGACACATTCTATCATGCTCTCTCACACATATCTCTCTCACTCCCTCTCACACCCACACTATCACTCTCCCTCTCTAACTCCCTCTCTCACATACACACACACTTTATCTCTCTCACTCTCTCCATCTCTCGCACACTCTGTCTCACTATCGCACACATTCTCTCTCTCTCTCTCACACCCACACCATCACTCGCCCTCTCTCACATACACACACACTCTATCACTCTCTCTCTCACACACACTCTCACTCGCTTTCTCACACTCTCACACACTGCCCGATGCCAGGAATGTACATGTAAACTTCTACTGTATGTAAATGTTCATGAAAATGAGCTGACATCATGGTTCATGTATACACTGACAAGAGAGAAAGGGAACCATCAGGAACTGAGGATTCAGACACGAGAGAACACAGGATTCTCACGTCACATTTCTCAAGTCAGAAACACAACCTGGTGGAAATTACTGATGTTATAGCAGCGATAAACACTAGCCTCTTTACTCCCTCTTTTACTGAGAGACTGTAAAGAAGTGTAACCGCCTCTGTCCTAATAATTATATACAGATTTATCAGAGTTCTCGTTTTTCATTTCTTATACTGTAGCGAGCAAATGCAACGACATTTCGTTCTGTATACACTTGAATATCTGAATGACAAAAAGCAAAGTCTAAAGATTTCTCTTACACATGAGTGATTAAAGCTGTGTGGATATATAGAATATAATATAGAAACAGTTTCTACAGAAATACATTCCATATAAACACCATTAAAACTCAGATTCGTTTTACACAGTACTGTGATTTACAGCTACACTGCGGTCAGTACCTCGTCTCGGCGATGGAGATGAAGTGAAGTGTAAGGACATAAAGAAGCAGTCCGGATCTCAGAGTAAATATTTATAATGGAAATTAAAATTAACAAACCGATCTATGAAAAGTTCCATCATATGAATCAGACGTGTCATGTGTTTTCAGATGAGAATATCGTTATTACGACCCGAGGAGAAACAACCAAGGAATAATTCGTGTTTTGTTTTATAAATGAGTTCATATTTTTTCTTTTTACTTGATCTGGAAAAAATATGGCATTAATTATAATAATTTATTTTAGTTTGTTTGAGGAACATCTCATGTCCTGCACCACAAACACCATAGAACAGGAACATTATCAGTGTGGATTAAAATAAAAATAAAAAAAAAAAACTAATCAAAAGAAAAAGAAACAGATGTGCGCAAACACAGTAAGTCCAGAGAACAGAAGATGTGAGGGGGGCCCTCTGGTGGCCTGGAGGTATACGGTCAAGGATAAATGGGATAAAACTGCAGTTTTCGATGCTTGATCATCCTTCGGACCAATCAGAATCCAGAATTCACCTTAAACTGTTAATGTGCACAAGTGCTGATGAATCACTGGGTTTTTCCCTCAGACAGACACTGAAGAACTGATGAGTCGCTCTGGATAAGAGCTTCTGCTAAATGCTGTAAATGTAAGAGTCTGGTGAATGTGGGAAGAACCGCTCAGTTCATAACGTCGTACAGAAGATTACAGCTCACACAGTGTCAAACACACACACAACCGACATCTTCACAGCGAGTTCCCTCTACCCCGCCACTGTTTCATCAACAAATAAAACTCAATCACATGTCTGTTAATGCTGAGGAAAGCCGTCTGTGTTCAGAACTGGTTTATAATCCCGCGTACTGCAGGTCGAGTGTTTACCGTGGGATTGGATTTCAGGAGGAAGACACTGTGTTTGATGGTGTTGTCTTCATCTTCAATATCTGTCAGAACACACTCATGACTCACCCATGCTGTCATGTGACGTTTCAATCTTCAGACGTTTCTTTTCTTGTTGAGTTGGTTAATGTTAGATTAACGGTTAGATCCATTTAAGACATTGAGGTGAGTCAGTGTGGGGAGGGAGTTTATATTTAAATATATGAGGTATAAATGTTAT
The DNA here is from genome assembly GCA_028564935.1 of Neosilurus hyrtlii. Taxonomy (NCBI): domain Eukaryota; kingdom Metazoa; phylum Chordata; class Actinopteri; order Siluriformes; family Plotosidae; genus Neosilurus; species Neosilurus hyrtlii. Next base: position 8,793 of record JAOUQZ010082281.1, read on the forward strand.
TGATATGGATGGTGTAAGAAGATCGTAATGTTTTATAAAGAGATGATTCGGGGTATAAATTGAATCTGAGGGTTTCATCTGAGGCTGATAAATCACCTGATGGTGAAACAGAACCGATTTCTCATTTCAATCTTGATATAATCAGCCGTGGGCGTTTCCTAACACAGCCAGTAAAAATAATAACCAGTGTGAAGGATTAATACTTTGCACTTCAAGATTCAAGAACAAAATGTACAGTCCCTTAAACACACTGACACCAGAGAAACAGGATCAATTAAACACACACAGATATCACAGAAAGAGGTTCCATTGAACACACAGAGATCCCAGAGAAACAGGATCGATTCGACCCAGAGATACCAGAGAAAGAGGATCTATTTATCTTACACAGATACCACAGAAACCATATCCATCACTGACACAGAGATACCAGAGAAACAGGATCCATTAAACACAGACACCAGATAAAGAGTATCCATTAAATACACATAGATACCAGAGAAACAGGATCCATTAAACACAGAGATATCAGAGAAACTGTATTCGTTAATCACACAGATATCAGTGAAAACGTGTTCATTAATCACACGGAAATACAGGATCCATTACACACACAGAGAGATACCAGGAAAACAGGATTCATTATACACACACCAGAGAAAAAGAATCCATTCAATATACAGAGATACCAGAGAAATAAGATCCATTAATTACGGAGATACCAAGATATCAGGATTCATCACACACACACACACACACACACACACACAGAGAGAGATACCAGAGAAACAGGATCCATTTAATCACACAGAGATTCCAGGAGAAGAGGATCCATTAATCTCACACAGAGATAGACAAACCGTATACATTAATCACACAGAGATACCAGAGAAACTGGATCCATTAATCACAGATACCAGGGGAACAGTATCCATTAATCACAGAGATACCAAATAAAGAAAATTAATTAATCTCACACAGAGATACCAGAGAAACTGTATCCATTAATCACAGAAATACCAGGGAAACAGGATCCATAAATCACAGAGATACCAGAGGAACCATATCCATTCATCACACAGAGATACAGGATCCATTAATCACACAGATACCACAGAAAAAGGATCGGTTAATCAGAGAATCACCAGACAAACAGGATCCATTAAGCACACAGATACCAGAAAACGAGGATTCATTCATCTCACACAGAGATACCAGAGAAACATGATCCATTAACAGAGATACAGGATCGATTCACAGATATTCCAGAGAAAAGGGATCCATTAAATCACACACATACACACACAGATATCAGAGAAACAGAATCCAATAATCACACAGAGATACCAGGAAAACATGATCCATTAACAGAGATACAGGATAGATTCACAGATATTCCAGAGAAAAAGGATCCATTAAAATCACACACATACACACACAGATAACAGAGAAACAGAATCCAATAATCACACAGAGATACCAGGAAAACATGATCCATTAACAGAGATACAGGATAGATTCACAGATATTCCAGAGAAAAAGGATCCATTAAAATCACACACATACACACACAGATAACAGAGAAACAGAATCCAACAATCACACAGAGATACCAGGAAAACCAGATCCATTAAAAACACACAGAATTACTAGAGGAACAGTATCCATTAAACACAGATACCAGAGAAAGAGGATGTCCATACCAATGAAGTGTTTTAGTTCATTTTATTGCACAGGAGCTTGACACCAATGTAGTAAGTTCAATAAAAAACTGATTGAAAATTCCAAACTAGATTACTACAACAACAATGATGACGGTAGAAAAACTGTGTGCCTTCCAGCTCAACCCAACCAAAAGAACAGAGGTGAGCAGAAAAGGGTGTTGCATTATAGATTAGACAAAGGTGCCTTCTACTGCAGAAGCAAAAATCACAAGCCAGTTTACCATAAATCAAAACTTAAACACAAATTAAGCCTTTCACACATACAGAGTTACCAGAGAAACAAGATCCATAAAAACAGAGATACCAAAGAAATAAGATTTTAAACACAGAGAAACAGTATACATTATTCACACAAAGATACCAGGGAAACAGTATCCATAAGTCACAGAGATACCAGAGAAACAGGATCCACTAAACACATAGATACCAGAGAAAATGTATCCATTAATCTCACAGAGATAACAGAGAAACAGTATCCATTAATCACACAGATACCAGGGAAACCATATCCATTCATCACAGAGATCCCAGAGAAAGAGAATCCATTAATCATACAGTGATACCAGAGAAACATGATACATTAATCACACAGAAATACCAGCAGATACCAGAGAAAGAGGATCAATTAATCAAACAAATATCAGCAAAACAGAATCCATTAATCACACAGAGAAGCAGGATCAATTAATCACAGATGCCAGAGAAACATAATCCATTAAATCACACAGAGATACCAAAAAAAAATAGGATCCATTAATCTTACACAGAGAAACAGAATCCATTAATCACACAGAGATACAGGATCCATTTAATCACACAGAGATACCAGAGAAACAGTATCCATTAACCACACAGAGATACCAGAGAAAAATTATCCATTAGTCACACAGAGATACCAGAGAAGCATGATCAATTACAGATGCCAGAGAAACATGATCCATTAAAATCATACAAAGATACAGGATATATTAATCACACAGAGATACCAGAGAAAGAGGATCAATTAACAGAGATACCAGAGAAACAGGATCCATTAATCACACAGAGATACCAAAGAAAGAGGATCCATTAGTCTCACACAGAGAAACAGAATCCATTAATCACACACAGAGAAACAGAATCCATTAATCACACAGATACCAGAGGAACAGGATCCATTAGAGGATCAATTAATCAAACAAATATTAGTGAAACATAATCCATTAAAAACAGGAGATACCAGGAAAACAGGATCAATTACACACACAGAAAAAAAGAGGATCCATTATTCTCACAGAGATGCCAGAGAAACTGTATCCATTAATCACACAGAGATACGAGAGAAACAGTATCCATTAATCACACAGAGAAACAGAATCCATTAATCAGAGATACCAGAGAAAAAGGATCCATTAGTCACACAGAGATACCAGAGAAGCAGGATCAATTACAGATGCCAGAGAAACAGGATCCATTTAATCACAGATGCCACAGAAACATGATCCATTTATAATACAAAGATACAGGATATATTAATCACAGAGATACCAGAGAAATAGGATCCATTAAAAACACAGAGATACAGGATCCATTTAATCACACACAGATACCAGAGGAACAGGATCCATTAATCACACAGAGATACCAAAGAAAGAGGACCCATTAGTCCCACACAGAGAAACAGAATCCATTAAATCACAGAAATACCAGAGAAACAGGATCCATAAATCACACAGAGATACCAGAGAAACATGATCAATTACTCACAGATACCAGAGAAACAGGATCCATTAATCACAGAGTTTCCAAAGGAACAGGATCCATTAATCACACAGAGATACCAGAGAAACAGGATCCATAAATTATACAGAGATACCAGAGAAGCAGGATCCATTAAAAACACAGAGATACCAGAGAAACAGTATGCATCAATCACAGGGTTTCCAGAGGAACAGGAGCCATTAATCACACAGATACCAAAGAAAGAGTATCAATTAATCTCTTACAAAGAAACAGAATCCATTAATCACACAGAAATACCAGAGAAAAAGGATTCATTAATCACAGAGATACCAGTGAAACAGGATCCATTAGTCACAGGGATACCAAAGAAAAAGGATCCATCAATCTCACACAGAGAAACCATATCTATTAATCACACAGAGATACCATATCCATTAATCACACAGGGATAACAAAGAAGCATGATTCATTAATCACAGATGCCAGAGAAATAGGATCAATTCACAGATATTCCAGAAAAAAAGGATCCATTAATCACACAGAGATACCAGGAAAACAGTATCCATTAATCAGAGATACCAGATAAGCAGTATCAATTATTTACAGATGCCAGAGAAACATGAACCATTTAATCACACAGACGCCACAGCAAAATGATCTATTAATCACACAGAGATACCAGAGAAACAGAATCCAATAATCACACAGAGATACCAGGAAAACAAGATCCATTAAACACACAAAAATACTAGAGGAACAGTATCCATTAAACACAAAGATACCAGAGAAAGAGGACGTCCACACCAATGAAGTGTTTTAGTTAATTTTATTGCAAAAATGCTGATACCAATCAATGTAGCACATGTAATACAAAACAGACTGGAAATTCCAAACTTGATTAATGTGATGACGAGAGTAGAAAAACTGTGCACTTTCCGGCTCAACCCAAACAAAAGAACAGAGGCGAGCGGAAAAGGGTGTGGCTTTATAGATTAGACAAGGGTGCCCGCTACTGGCTGAAACAAAAACAGTTTAACATAAATCAAAACTCAAAACACAAATTAAGCCTTTGGCCCATACACACAGAGATACCAGAGAAAGAGGATCCATTAAACACAGAGATACCAGAGAAAGAGGATGTCCATACCAATGAAGTGTTTTAGTTTCTTTTATTGCACAGGAGCTGATGCCAATCATTGTAGCAAGTTCAATACAAAACTGATTGGAAATGCCAAACTAGATTACCGCAACAACGATGATGACGGTAGAAAAACTGTGTGCTTTCCACCTCAACCCAAACAAAACAGAGGTGAGTGAAAAAGGGTGTGGCATTATAGATTAGACAAGGGTGCCTTCTACTGCAGAAGCAAAAAACACAAGCCACAAAACACAAGCCACAAAGCCATCAAAACTCAAACACAAATGAAGCCTTTTGCACATATACACAATGATACAAGAGAAAGAGGATCCATTAAACACAGAGATACCAGAGAAACAAGATCCATTAAACACACAGAGAAACAGTATACATTAATCACACTGAGATATTAGAGAAAGAGGATCCACACAGATGCCAGAGAAACAGCATCCATCAATCACACAGACATACCAGAGGAACAGGATACATTAAACAAACAGACACAGGATCTTTTAAACACACAGAGATACCAGAGAAACAGGATCCATTAATTACACAGAGATACCAGAGCAACAGGGTATTAAACACACAAATATACCAGAGAAAGAGGATCCATTAAATACACAGAGATATCGGGGAAACAGTATCCATTAATCACACAGAGATACCAGAGAAAGATCATCTATTAAACAAAGAGAGATACCAGAGGAACAGTGTCTATGAATCACACAGAGATACCAGAGAAAGAGGATGTCCATACTCATGAAGCATTAGTTCATTTTGTTCCACAGTTGCTGATACCACTCACTGTAGCATGTTCAATACAAAACAAACTGTTAATTCAAAACTTGATTACCGTGACAACGAGTAGTAACCGGTGTGCTTTCCAGCTCAAACCAAACAAAAGAATAGAGGTGAGCGGAAAAGGGTGTGGCATTATAGATTAGACAAAGGTGCCCTCTACTGCAGAAGCAAAAAGCACATGCCACAAAACAGTTTAACATAAATCAAAGCCTTTAGACCATACACACAGAGATACAAAAGAAAGAGGATCCATTAAACACAGATGCCAGAGAAATAAGATCAATTAAACATAAGGAGATACCAGAGAAATAAGATTTTACACACAAAGAAACAGTATACATTAATCACACAGAGATATCAGAGAAAGAGGATCCATTAAACACACAGAGATACCAGAGAAACTGAATCCAGTAATCACACAGATACCAGGAAAACAAGATCCATTAAACACACAAAAATACTAGAGGAACAGTATCCATTAAACACAGATACCAGAGAAAGAGGATGTCCATACCAATGAAGTGTTTTAGTTCCTTTTATTACACAGGAGCTGATGCCAATCAGTGTAGCAAGTTCAATACAAAACTGATTGGAAATGCCAAACTAGATTACCGCAACAACGATGATGACGGTAGAAAAACTGTGTGCTTTCCACCTCAACCCAAACAAAAGAACAGAGGTGAGCGAAAAAGGGTGTGGCATTATAGATTAGACAAGGGTGCCCTCTACTGCAGAAGCAAAAAACACAAGCCACAAAACACAAGCCACAAAGCCATCAAAACTCAAACACAAATGAAGACTTTCGCACATATACACAATGATACAAGAAAAAGAGGATCCATTAAACACAGAGATACCAGAGAAACAAGATCCAATAAACATACAGAGAAACAGTATACATTAATCACACTGAGATATTAGAGAAAGAGGATCCACACAGATACCAGAGGAACAGTATCCATTAATCTCAGAGATACCAGAGAAACAGATCTTTTAATCACACAGAGATACCAGAGAAAGAGGATCAATTAATCACACAAATATATCAGCGAAACAGGATCCATTAAACACACAGAGATACCAGAGAAAATGATCCATTAAACACAGAGATATCGGAGAAAGAGGATGTCCATACCAGTGAAGCGTTTAAGTTCATTTTGTTCCACAGTTGCTGATACCAATCAATGTAGCACGTTCAATACAAAACAGACTGGAAATTCCAAACTTGATTACCGCGACAATGAGGATAGTAGAAAAACTGTGTGCTTTCCAGCTCAAACCAAACAAAAGAACAGAGGTGAGTGGAAAAGGGTGTGGCTTTATAGATTAGACAAGGGAGCCCTCTTGGAACAAACAAAAACACAAGAACACAAAAACAGTTTAACATAAATCAAAACTCAAACACAAATTAAGCCTTTGGCCCATACACACAGAGATACAAGAGAAGGAGGATCCATTCATCACACCGAGATATCAGAGGAACAGGATCCATAAATCACACAGAGATACCAGAGAAAGAGCATCCATTAAACAGACAAAGATATCAGAGACACAGTATCATTTAATCTTAGAGATACCAGAGAAACACGATTCATGAAACACACAGTGATGCCAGAGAAAGGGAATCCATTAATCACACCGAGATACCAGAGAAATAGGATACTTTAATGGATACTGTTTCCCTGGTATCTCTGTGTGTTTAATCACACAGAGATACCAGACAAAAAGGATACATTAAAACACACAGAGATACCAGAGAAAGAGGATCCATTAAAAACACAGAGAGATACCAGAGAAAATTATCCATTGAATGCACAGAGATACCAGAAAACCAAGATCCATTAAACAAAGTGAGATACCAGAGACACAGGATGCATTAAACAAAGAGAGATACCAGAGAAACAGTATCCATGAATCACACAGAGATACCAGAGAAAGAGGATGTGCATACCAGTGAAGCGTTTTAGTTCATTTTGTTCCACAGTTGCTGATACCAATCAATGTAGCACGTTTAATACAAAACAAACTAGTAATTCAAAACTTGATTACCGTGACAAAGATAGTAGAAACCGGTGTGCTTTCCAGCTGAAAACCAAAGAAAAGAACAGAGGTGAGCGGGAAAGGGTGTGGCTTTATAGATTAGACAAAGGTGCCCTCTACTGGCAGAAACAAAAAACACAAGCCACAAAACATTCATTCATCATTCATTTTCTCAACCGCTTATTCCTAATTAGGGTCGCAGGGAGGCTGGCGTCCATCTCAGCCGACTCTGGGCGAGGGCAGGGTACACCCTGGACAGCTCGCCAGGCCATCACAGG
>JAOUQZ010082303.1:0-17195 GCA_028564935.1 Neosilurus hyrtlii
TGGCCTGGCGAGCTGTCCAGGGTGTACTCTTCCCTCGCCCAGAGTCGGCTGAGATGGGCGCCAGCCTCCCTGCGACCATAACTAGGATTAAGCGGTTCAGGAAATGAAAAAAAAAAAGGAAACTAACAATATGGCATATTACCGCTGTGTTTGTGTTCAAATAATTCAGTTGTCTTTTCACAAGTTACTTGATACTTTATATGAAAAACTTGCGTAGTAAGTCTAATGAGGCCTGCCATGATAAATTTTTTGGTAGACAATGGATTGCCCCAGAAACTACCACATGGTCCTATTGTTATAGAATGCTACCGGCAACTTATCCTCCTCACTTTCGCTGCCACGGTCCTTATCTCTCTATATGTTGGTCACGATGGAAAAAACTACACTTCCACCCCAGTTTTATATATAATGACATCAGGGAGGAAAAACTATATTAAGATAACTTGGTGATTCAGTACATTCAGGTCAGCACCTGACTTCATTTTATTGACACATAATGTCACTGAGCCTTGACCTGACCAACTCAAGCAAAAAAGCCATGGTGTAATCAAAGTTAAGGGTGGTCGAACAAAATAGTATTTATTTATTTATTTATCTATCTATTTTTGGCTGAGGAGTGTATGTTGAAGCTGACCCTATTATGAATTGTGTGTTCGCTTAGGCAAGTAATGATGAGGAAAACCATAACAGTGCTGTGGAAAGCACCAACATGTTCATTAGCCGCAACTTCACTATCCGGTACTAAGGTGCTGTATCAAGGTGGAAGGTAGGGTTATTAGACTATTTCAACTGCTGAGTATTATTATTATTATTAATATTATTATTATTATTAATAATAATGTACTGCTCTAAACAAACAACAAAAATAATTTAGCTTAAAATTTGTTGAAAGCTAATCTGTTTTAGCCACACTTGGATTCCATATTAGAATTTATTTATATTGCTGCTTAGTTGGATCGTTGTAAAAAAAATTTCACTAGGCCATCATAAATGTACAGTTGTGTTCAAAATAACTGCAGTGTGTTTAAAAAATTTAGTAAAGCTCAAGACCCTTATTCTAGCTTTTATTTCCATACATACTAATGCATTGAGAACACTGCACATTCAATTCCAAAGCAACACATGAGGAAAAATTTAGCCAATTTGTGTAATTCTTTACAAAAAGTCAATAGCAGTGTTTGCATTTTTCTGTACAAACTCAAACATTTAATGAATAAACTGAAAAAAGCTTCAAGTTCAGTTTTTATGAGAATCACTGAACTAATATCTAGTTGTGCAACCCGTTTCTGAGAACTGCTTCACATCTGTGTTGCATGGCATCAACCAACTTCTGGCACCTGTGAACAGGTATTCCAGCCCAGGATGATTGGACTACATTCCACAATTCCTCAGCATTTCTTGGTTTTGCCTCAGAAACAGCAGTTTTGATGTCACCCCCACAGGTTTTTAATTGGATTGAGGTCAGGAGACTGGGCTGGCCACTCTATAACGTTAATCTTGCTGGTCTGAAACCAAGATGCCACTCCCTTACTGGTGTGTTTTGGGTTATTGTCTTGTTGAAACACCCATGTAAAGGGCATTTCCTCTTTAGCATAAGGCAAAATACCTCTTCAAGTATTTTGATGTATCCAAACTGACCTGTGGTCCCTCGTAGGCAATAAATAGGCCCAAAATTATAGTATGAGAAACATTCCCTATACAGAGAGAAATGTACTATGACCAGCATGTACAGCATTAGCTGCCTTTGTTTGTCCTTAAACCTGCTTGATATTGTTTTTCACATACCGACTGACCTCACTAATTGCACTACACAGTACACACTGCTATTATTTTTAACATGCCCCTTTCACTTAATCATTGAAAAACACATTTTTCAGGAGCATGCAGGTCATGCTTGTTTGGTCTTTTGGTTTCTTATTACTCTACTTCAGCTACTTATCAATTATTTACCATAAAGAAATATTATTTCTACCAAAAACACCGAGTGATCTGGTAAGTGATGTTGGACTGCTATTATTTTGAACACAACTGTAAGAAATGGACCTTTGTACCATGGGAAAAAATTGGTAATTATCTACACTACTGAACTCAGTTCTTTATGAAGGTACTAATTAAAAGTTAACTGACTTATTTTGTTCTTAAAAAAAAAAAAAAAAAAAAAAAAAAACACACCACAGTAATAGTCTTTCTGACTTTCCCACTCGTTTTCTCACCCAATTACCCACAATACTCCAACACATACTCAGGATATATCTGGTCACAATTAAAGATAACAAAAATCCTAGGATATAGAGTGTTGTCAACACAGCTATTGTGTATATTTTCAATTTTGTCACCGTCAGGTTTGCAGAAATCCGTCTGTCCAGTTGTATACTTCCCAACAATCACACGTGCAAGGAACATTATTCGAGTGTTACCTTTCTGGCAGGCAGCCCCACTGTACACGTCTGCATGGGCTGCATGTAATGCAAAGTATGTTCCTAAACAAAAATGGATAACTTTTGTAATCATAATTGAATATATTGAGAGGACAACAACAACAAAATTGAAACCAACTAACCTTTGCCATATACATGACCCTGTCTTTTTGATTCAGATATTCTGCAGTCAAAGTTGTACAAGCAAATATTATGCACATTGTTTGTGCCTGTGCCATGGAAGAGCCATCGTTCTTCAATATCTGACCAACCTGTTATCCTCATCAGCTGAGTTTTTTTCCTATAATTAAAAAAGAATAAAAACTATGATAGTGACAGAAAGTATTTTATTTTTTACTGTCAGTGTGATAGTGTGAACAACTAACAACTAATATATATAATGTGTGTGTGTGTGTATACCAGTAAAATATTTTTTTTCCAACACATTCACTTAAAGTGTTATTTATAAATGTAGATTATTTTATATCTATACATGCAGTATAAAATTTATATTAACGGATTAAATTAGTGGAATATAATCAGACAAGTTGCATTTAGCCTAAGTCCCTGATTTTCCAAATTCCAAGTTGAATGACCAACCCACTACACTCTCATCATAACTTTGACTGAAGAAAGTTTCTCAGAGTTATGGGAACAGTGGATTGCAACATCTATATGGCATGGACATACCATTGGGGCTCAAGTAGTTAAAGAGTTCAGGGGGCATGTAGAATCATTTTCATACATGAACAGGTACCACAGGGTCCTGACCTTAACCCTTTTAGACTTTGCATGTGCAGGAGAAGATGACGGTGAAAAATATTGACACGTTGCTTAAATTTGTCAAAAAATAAAAAAGCCATGGTGACTACATGCTGTAATCATGGCAAAAGGCAGTCCAACAAAATATTAGAGTGCAGGATTGCATGGCAGTATATAAATTAAGATTAAAATTGAGATGTGCATGGTGTGTGTGTGTTACAGTTTCTTCATCCAGAACACTGTTCTAAAATAGTAGAAAATAATTAAAATAAAGGAAGCATTTTGCTGAACAACTACATCACATTGAATGATATGATATTGTACCTACCTGCAGTACAACTCCCAGAGATCAACATTCTGTATTCTGTAGACAACTTTTAGATGTGTTTTCAGTAGACCAATTTCTTGCACATATTTCTCCACCTTTTTGAACTCATTTGTTTTGGGGTTCAATTTAATTTGCTGCAAAATGATGGGATACATTACTAGGTAAACAATTTTGAGGTATAAAAAAAGCTTGCGCCAAAACATGTTACATGCACAAAGCATTTAAATAAAGCCATCAGTTAATTAGTAGTCAGTCTGCAGAATAATAACCAAAAACATCTAAATATATTTCCTAATGAAGAGTAGTTTATGACTGTGTAGGTGGCAATATGTATGTAACATTGGTTCTGTGAACCCAGGATAACAGAGGTGGAATAAATTACCAGGGTATCCCTTTTGGTCCATAGACATTACTAAGTGATGCATGATATTTATATTAAATACTGCTTTTATACAGCCATCATTCCCTGGAGCCTTATTACATGCAAAGTTTGGGCTATTTTTTTATTAAAATAGATACTTGTTTCACAGGCATTTCCTGGGACTCACAGAACCAAAGATACATACTTATGTAACTAGTGTTGTATTTTACCTGAATTCCCTGAACAACACATGCCAACAATGTCCTGAGGAGCATGACATAACTAAGGACTGGGCTCATATGAGACCTAAAATTTTCAACAGAAGCCCCAGTACCATAAATATTTTCCTGACTAAACCTGACTGTCATGTATACAGTACACTATGGCCAAATTTACTAATTGTTTATGGCATGTGCAAACCTCTTCTGGTGTTAAAACAAAACATGCTGTTGAAGTTTACTAATGACACAGTGAAAGTGGTATAAAGGTAATACATTTTTCTCCACTCATGTAAATTTATTTGAAATGCCAGAGATAGACATTATCAGAACATGATTGTTCTTTGGCATGTTGGTACCTGCTTGCAACCCTTTGTTAATTTGACTTATCTTTCACATATAATTACCCGTTTCTCTCACACTGTAATCAGGACCCACTAATCTGAGGTGGCAATAATCATGATTGTGCAAAACCTGCCTAATGAGTGTGATTGAGCAAAACCTTCACTCTCCTACCAGGCAAAAGGGACTATGCCAACCACAAAGCATATGTTCTATGTAGATAAACTACTTATTAATCGCATGTGAGGTTTGTACAGAGAAATCTATTTATTTATATATATGAACGCTGCTATAGTTCATTCTAGCCATGGCCTAATGTTTACAGAAGCGGGTTTGGAACTGAAAAGTCTCTGGTTCGATTCCCGGGCTGGTACAAAAAATGTGTGTTGGCGATGGGCCACACATAACCCTCCGCACCTTTGTGGCTGAAGTGCCCTTGAGCAAGGTACCTAACCCCCAACTGCTCTCCAGGCACTGCAATGTGGCAGCCCACTGCTCCAAGTGTGTGTGCTCACTTTGGATGGGGTAATTGCATTTTGTGATAAGCGTGGGTGAGAGCTTCCGAAATGCTCGGAATGAACCAGGTCAGGCAACAAAGTGGTTGGCAATTTATTAAAGATACGTGAGTATTGAGCTCGTGAGTATACACACACAAATTGAGTTACAGAGATAGACAGGGATTGTAGATGATCTCCTCGCACACTAAGTGGCCTTGTCATAGTAGGCCTCAGTATGATATCAACATCATTACATCATAAACAGTACAATATTTGTTTTTCATAGTAGGTACGTAGTAGGAACATAGTATGTGCGTATTACGTAACAAGAGATATATTTCCCTCACAGGACAATAATAAATAAATAAATAACTACTGCGATGGCCTGGCGAGCTGTCCAGGGTGTACTCTGCCCTCGCCCGGAGTCGGCTAAGATGGGCGCCAGCCTCCCCGCGACCCTAATTAGGATTAAGCGGTTCAGAAAATGAATGAATGAATGAATGAAATTCAGTGCAGCTAGCTATCAGCTAACCTAACTTAAAATGCACCATCCCATAGACAATTTAATGCCCATGCATTAACCAGTCAGATTGCATGTGTTATACTTCCCATATATTAAGTAACATCATACTCTTGCAGTAAGGAGAGACATTGAATTGCCTTTGTGTTATCAGGAGAACTCTGAAGAAATTAAGACACAGAAAGGTATTGGTAATCACCTGAATGATGAATTTTAGCATACCAATGCCTGCCATATAATTTTTTTCTTTAAAAATCAGGGTTGTATTAGTTATGCATAAATTTATACATACATTTTCACACATAGGGCACAAGTTTGATATGGACATTACTCTCCCAAAATGAAAGGATTTTCAATATGACCAAATTTCTTGTGTGAACTCCAACTAATGCTTTACAAATAAATCTGTTTATATCAGTCTTGTTAAATAAGGTAAAATGTAGCAATAACTAAAATGTTTGATGTGTTTTTCCACCACACTTTTAAGTTGTACCTTATAAGGTGTTGTCGGGTCCATGATCTCCCAGTACGCAGGTACAGACTGAGCCTGGTTTTCACATTTGCATCTGTTTCATTAGACATACAGGGGTTTCACTTTCACTTCATGAGAAAAGCAATAAATAAAATGACGTAAATGAGCAAGTATGAGAGTCAAGCCTTAACTAAGGACAAACATAAATACGCAGACCTGATTACATCCTCTGTAAATAAAGAGCGTTTTATTTTCTGTCTCTCTCCTGTCCTCAACTTGGTCATCAGAAACTCTGAATTGTAAAAGGTATATTACTATTAAATCATGAAAATAACTTCTGCTGATTTTATATAATCACTCTAAAATGTTTATTTTTCTTTTATCATGTAGATTTATGGTCCACATATTACAATTATAATCTTTATCAATTAATAAGCTCATATAGGTAGAAACCTGATAAATAACAATACCATAAAAGTCAAGTCTGAAGTTGCCTTCTGCTGTAATAAAGTTAAAAACCCCTTGTGGGTTTTTACTGTAAAGCATTTCCAGTTCTGAGCTGCTGATAGGGTTTACTGGGTCATTCTGTAAAGAAAAACTTGCTTTAAGAAATCTCTTCATGAAAAATTGCTGAGTTTAGAAAAGTGAATAAATGAGACCATACCTCAGTTCTTTCCCAAAAACCAGACTGTGTTTGATAGAACCAGTACCAGCAATAGTCAGAAGTGTCCATTGGTTCAGGGTCATCATTTTGTGTTTCAAAATTAGCAAACATGATAAATTAATTGATTAAAAAAAAAAATCCCTGTACAGATGAGGTTTTACTTTGAATTCTTGAATTTAAGGAAGGAGAAAGCAGTAAACAGACACTCCTGTACCGACATCACTGATGGGAGGGAACATTTATTGCTGACATCATTTGTTTTCCAGAGTAACCTATGTTAAGTCACTGCTTCTCTTACCAAACCACAAACTTGTATCCATCAAATAAGTTGCAAAATGAATATGAAATATAGTCAAGACATCAACATGGTTAAAAATTATAACTTTCACTTGAAATAATAATTTTGTCCAAACTTTGCGCTTGTCTAAAGTCCTCCATTTGCATCTATTACAGTTTTGCATACCTTTGCCATTCTAGCTATCACTTTGTCATGGTAAAATGAAATAAATTCACCCAATGTTTCCTGAAGCACCTCCCACAAGTTGGACTGGATTAGTGGGCACTTCTTCTGACCATATGGTCAAGCTGCTCCCAAAACTGCTCAATCTGGTTGAAATCCATTCTATTACTGACAGAATACTGGCTGACTGCTTCTTCTCTAAATAGGTATTGCATAGTTTAAAGTGGTTTGATTCATTGTTCTGTTGTAGAAGGAAAGTGGCTCCAATCAAGTGCTGTCTTCAGAGTATGGCATGGCATTGCAAAGCCTTCATTGTTTGAGGTCCCTTTTACCCTGCACAACTCTCCCACTTAACCTCCACCAATGCACTCCCAAGACCATCACATTTTATCCACCATGTTTGACAGATTATACACCACGACTTTTATCTAAAAGGGATCCTAATAAAAAGAAAAATAATTGGTAAAAATGTATTGAACAATGCTACTGTATGCAATGAGAACCAAAAAAATAATTCCGACAAGTATACTGAGGTAAAAGTATGGCTAAAAAACAAAAACACTGAAAATACCAATTTTCCAGAAAAAAATTCTGATTTTTTTTTTCTTTTGCATAGCATGAATGAACTTCAAATGGAATGGTTTGGTGAGTGAAGAAAAAAAAGGAATACAGTGATGCAGTGATGATCATACACTTAACAAAATGAAGATAAATCAGAAACCAAGTACTATTCAAATATTTATTTCATGTAATATTGGATCATATTGATGTGAATAAGTAAACAAACAACAATATATAGTAATAACAAAAATAACAGTCTCTTTTTGAAAAAATAAAATCAACATTTACTGTGGCCACTCTTTACTTTGATCCAGGAATTGTGTTCAAATATTTTTTTAATTTCTTCACTCGCTAACCCATTCCATATGTTTAAAATTCTTTCATAAGGTGCATGTTTTTAAATAATATTTTTAGCCACTTAGGTAAACTACAGCTCTGGGGAGTTCATGGCTTAGTTCATGTACTATGGACAGATACACAAGTCTCTGCTATGGAACTTTCCAGGGTTACTTTTGGTCTTTTGTTGGCTCTCTGATAAAAGCCCTTCTTGCTTGTTGAGTTTTGGTGGATGGGCCTGTCTAGACAGGTTAGTTGTGGTGCTATTTTGTGCTGATGGATTTAATAGTGCCCTATGAGATTTTGAAGGTTAGCAGATGAATGGCTGAAGAAAAACAAAATGAAGACTTTGGAGTGGCCTAGACAAAGTCCTGACCTGAATCCTATTGAGATACTGTGGCATGACATTAAAAAGGTTGTTCATGCTTGAAAACCCTTAAATGTTGCTGATTTACAACAATTCTGCAAAGATGAGTCGGCCAAAATTCCTCCATAGCGCTGTAAAAGACTCATTGCAAGTTATCACAAATGCTTGATTGCAATTGTTGCTGCTAAGGGTGGCCCAACCAGTTATTAAGTTTAGGGGACAATCACTTTTTCACACAGGGCCATGAAGGGTTGGATTTTTTTCTTTCTTCATTTATACCTTGATTTAAAAACTGCATTTTGTGCTTACTTGTCTTTGACTAATATTTAAATTTGTTTGATGATCTGAAACCTCTAAGTGTAACAAACATGCAAAAAGATAATAAATCAGAAAGGGGCAAACACTTTTTCACACCACTGTGTGTGATATATATATATATATATATATATATATATATATATATATATAAAATTTTAATTTTTTGTTTTTTTTAATGAACAAATCCTTATTTGTTTTTTTACTACAACTTTGTCCAAGACCTGTTTAGAGGGTTCATTGGTTTTTGTGGTGCCACATGCTTGGTGATGCCTCTTCATTAGTGTTTTTGCAAACTCTGGGGCTTTTCAGAACAGGTGTGCATATATTGAGATCATGTGACACTTCGATTGCACACAGATGGATTTTACTGAATTAATTATGTGACGTCTGAAGGTAATTATTAGCACCAGAGATGTTATATATTCTCAGATCTTACATATGCACACACCACTTTCTTTTTTTTTTTTAATTGGAATTTGGACAATTTTGGGTAGGTCTATTACATAAAGTCCATGTACATATAATTGATTACAGGTTGTAAGGCAACAAAATATGAAACTTGCCAAGGGAAACAATTCTTTTGCAAGCCCTTGCACATGTGTACTTATCATGAATCTATTTTAATTTAAAACATTGCTTCTTTCTAAAAATATTTCAAATTTCAAAAATATAAAAGAGAAAAAACAAACAAACAAAAAATCCACTGTGTGCTTTGCCAGAAATATTCAAGAATTTTATTTTTTTTTTTTTATTGTGTACACTAGAAAAAAAAAATACCAACAATTTTACCAGCATTCTACCAACAACAACAACAAAAAAAGAATTGTATTGGAGAATGCTTTTTTGGTTTTTGCAAAACAGTAAGGTCAACAAAAAGTGCATGAATGCGCAGCATGAGGTAGAATTATGGTGAGGTAACTGAAAGACGAACTATACAAAACAAATTATGAAAAACAGAGATGCACTATAATTACATATAAAGTGTGGTCATTATTTCTGGATTCCTTGGTCAAAGATAAGTGACAGTGATATTGGAGAGCTTAACCTACACATGGTTTTCCAGACCATACAAAAAGAGTAAGATGCATAGAGTATGCCCCAATAAAATGAGATCAACTGCTGGAAAAAACATGAATGCTAAATTAAAAATATGTGACCCAGTCTGGCAAAATGAGTCACAGTGACCGAAAATTCAAAATTGAGTTAACCATACCATTTTAAAGCTTAGAGTCTCCTCTTTTAAATGGTATGGCTAACTCAATTTTGAATCTTTGGTCACCGTGACTCATTTTGCCAGACTAGGTCACATATTATAGTGCAAACCGAGTGTGTGAAATTAATTTAAAAAGAAAATGAAGTTAAACTTTTCTATTTGCATCCCTAATTCATTCATCACCAACACTTAAACTTTCCTCCTCTTTCCCCCTCCTTTTTTTTCTATGACCTTAAAATCTAAATGACCATTCATGTAAAGGATTTGTGTGTCATGCGTCAGACCAACTAACGATATTGGGTTCTTTTAAGGAAGTAAGAAATCTCACCTTTAGAGGTTATGGAGGTGGATCCTACTTAATTCAGTTGATCTGAAATGATAATGTTAATTAGATGCAATGTATACCTTATCTCATTTTCCAAACTGCTTTATCTCAGCTTACTCCGGGTGAAGGCGAGGTACACCCTGAACTGCTTGCCAGACCATCTTATGGCCAACACACACACACACACACACGCACACAACACTTCACACTCACATCCACACCTAGGGGAAAGAGAATATCCAATTAGGCTTTGGAAGGAAAAGAGAAAACCTGGCAGAAACCCATGCATGGGGAGAACAAGCAAACTCCACACAAAAACACCCTCATTGGGCAATAGGTTCGAACCTATAATAGGCTCATATACCACTACCTCCAGTAGGCAGACAAGCTTTCATGGAGCAAAGCAACATGAAACATTAACTAGAATGTGGAACATGAACTTGTCATACAGATTATTAAACTAACAAGACAGTTGATACAAGTAAAGCTGAAATCACCAAGTAAAAGTTGGTAAAAACCAAACTCAATGTTAACCCTTCCTGCTCTAACTTCAGACCGTAGTTAGAAAACACGATACACTTATTTAAACTTTTTCAACTTATTTCCTCCATGGTCAAAGTTGATGCTAGGTCCAGGGTTAACGCCCCTTTATTTAGCAGTAGGGACGCAAAACACAGGAATTTTTTGAGGCTGAGGAGCTGCAGGATTTATTATTGAGCAACCCCTACCTTCACTTTACATTCACTACTGCTAAAAACACCATTCTCACCCTATCTCACTCACTTATTCACACACTCACCAAGCGCATGCACAATTACTTGCTGTTTCAGCCCTTAAAGGAGCCATGCTATTCTTATTATTAACACCAGGCTCGGACACCTATCAAGAGACATATATCGGGATCTATACTTTTAAGCAGTGCCTAAACCTGTATGCTACAATTTGTACTTTTAACTTAGTGGTAACAGTTTGGAAAGGAGTTCATGTGGGTGTTATGGTCAGTTTTCCACATGCTTTCTGGTCATACACAGTAATTCTGATCACTAAACAAAATAACTGCCATTTCCTTTTAATCCATTATTCATTAATTTTCTGGTCCTAATTAGGGTCGCGGGGAGGCTGAAGCCCATCTCAGCTGACTTCGGGTAAGGGCGAGGTACACTCTGGACAGCTATCAAGGCCAGCGCAGGGCCAACACATACACATGCAACCATTCACACAGAAACACACTGACTGCCTACTTTTTTCTAACAACAGCAATGGTTTTCAAACATGCCTCTCAGAACAGACAGTGAGAGACATAGCTGGTCTTTGATAACCCAGTTAGCTGCAACGGAGGTGGGTGCCGTCAGCAGTGACGACTCTGTAAAAGTGGGGCTTAACCACTGAGACACCACTGCCCCCTTTAGCCATTATTGTGCAGTCACAATAAGAGCATGGATAGAATATGACTCACAGTCTATGTTCGTCTCAGTCTCAAGTCATGGAGACAGAGTTTGCCACAGTTTGTCTATTCTCTTGCTCAAAGGACACATATTACACAGTGGTACTTGAAAGTTTTGACCTCTTAAGAATTTTATACATTTCTGCAGAAATGTGATCAAAAATATCATTGGATTTTTACACAAGTCCTAAAAATAGATAAATAGAACCCAGTTAAATAAATGAGACAAAAATATTTACTTGGTCATTTATTTATTGAGGAAAATGATTTTATATCTGTGAGTGGAAAAAAGTAAAGTGAAGCTCTAGGATTAGCAGGTAATTTGAAGGTGAAAATAGAGTCAGGTTTTTTCAATAAATGATAGACCAATCAGGTGTGAGTGTGCACCTTGTTTGACTTAAAGAACATCTATCAAAGTGTCAACACATGTTTGTGGAAGTGCATCATGGCATGGACAAAGGAGACCTTTGAGAACCTCAGAAAAAGGGTTGTTGATGCTCATCAGGCTGGAAAAGGCTGCAACACCATATTTAAAGGGGTTGGACTCCAACAATCCACAGTAAGACAGATTGTGTGGAAATGGAGGAAATTTAAGATCACTGTTACCCTCCCCAGGAGTGGTCAACCTACTAAGATCACTCCAAGAAAAAGGAGTGTAATAGTCGGCAAGGTTACAAAAGACCCCAGGGTAACTTCTAAGCAACTGAAGGCCTCTCTCGCTTTGGATAATGTTAATGTTCACGAGTCCACTATCAGGAGAACACTGAAAAACATGGTGTGCATTGCAGGGTTGCAAGGAGAAAGCCACTGCTCTCCAAAAAAACAAAAAAAAAAGAAAACAAAAAGAAAAAAACAGCTCATCCACTCATCTGCAGTTTGCTAAAGATCACATGGACAAACCAGAAGGCTTTTGGAAAATATCTTGTGGACGGATGAGACCAAAATAGAACTTTTTGGTTTGAATGAGTAGTGTTCTGTTTGGAGAAAAAGCATAACATCCTGATCCCATATGTGAAACATGGTGGTGGCATTAACATGGTTTGATCCTGTTCTGAGGATGGCTTGCCATCACTGACGGAACAATGAATTCTGAATTATACCATCAAATACTAAAGGAAAATATCAGGGCATCTGTCCATGAACTGAATCTCAACAGAAAGTGGGTCATGCAGCAAGACAACAATCTTAAGCACACAAGTTGCTCTACAAAAGAATGATTAAAGAAGAATAAAGTTAATGTTTTGAAATGGCCAAGTCAAAATCCTGACCTTAATCCAATTATGGAAGGACCTGATGTGAGCAGTTCATGCGAGGAAACACACCACCATCCCAGAATTGAAGCTGTTCTGTACCGAAGAATGGCCTGAAATTCTTCCATGCTGATGTGCAGGACGGATCAAATGTTTAGTTTTGGTGCACAAGGGGGTCAAACCAAATGCTGAAATCAAAGTTTCTCATACTTTTGCCACTCACAGATATGTGACCCACTCCAGTATAAAACAGATTAAGTTGGAAAAGTTGGCGTACTGAGGTATTAATATATTTGGAAAGAGATTTTAATATGCTTTAAAATGAGGTATAATACATGATTATAGCATGAAGACTGACAGAGTTATATCACTTTGAATGTTACTAATTAAAAAATGCTACTTTTGAGAAAATAGCAGTTACAGTTACAGAACCATTTTATGAATATCCGCATCTGAAACTCACTAACACCCATACACTAAATTAATCTGTCTTTCAACCAATCAGTGCAATCCTCCTGGTGTCTTCCTAGCAACAGAAGAGTTCTATTTACAGAGTCATGTCTGTTTTGAGGTTTCTAATTGGTTTACAGTTATATGATTCAAGGAATCCATCAGGGATTCTGTAAGTAATAATATAATAATAAACTTTATTTAAAGGTGCCTTTCTTGGCACTCAAGGTCACCATGCAGATAAAAAACAACAAAAGCCAAAAAACATACAAAAATAGGATGAAAAATAAGTTCATCATCAGTTAAGTATAACATATAGTATCAAAGGCCACACTCAGGTCAAGCAGAATGAGGATGGTAAGTAGGACAGAGTCAGCTGCCATGAGGAGGTCATTGGTGATCTTTGTAAGGGCAATATTTGTACTATGGAGGGGGTGGAAACCGGATTGGAACTGTTCATACAAGAAATTGTGAGATAAAGGGGAGTGGAGCTGGGTAGGTTTTTATTTATTTATTTTTGAGGATTTGAGATGAAGGGTAAATTTTAAATCAGACAGAAGTTATTGAGGTTGGTGGGATCAGCACCGGGTTTTTTCAATATTGGAGTAATTACAGCGGGTTTGAAGGAAATAGGAACAGTTCCAGTGGTGAAAGAAGAGTGGATAATGGCAGAAATGATGGGGACCAGAAAGGGAAGACAGGCTTTAACCAGAACTGTAGGAAGGGGGTCAAGCAGACAGGTTGATGACAAACATTTCTGAGAGTGGGGAGCTGGAAGGTGGAAAATAAGTGAGTTGTAAAGTGAAACTCAGATGACAGACTAGGTAAAGAGGTAGGACCAAGGTGCTGGTGGATCTTATGAATTTTGTTAACAATGAATAACAGGGTGTTACAGAAGGCAGTTGAGTAAAGGAGTGATGGTAGAGTCCAGGGGCCAGATGAAATTGTTGAGTAAAGAGAACAGTGATTTAGTATTGCCTTTATTTGAATAAATCAAGCCAGAAAAGTAGCAGGATTTGGTGCAATCAATGCAGTCCTTATAGTGCATGATATGATTTTTGTGTATCTCTTTATGGATGACCAGTCCAGTTCTTTTGTAGAGCCTCTCAAGTTGCCACCCTTTTGGCTTTCATGAGGCGAAGTTCAGGAGTAAACCAGAGAGCTGAGATGGAGACAGACCTGGTTTTTAAAGGAACAAGAGATTAGAGAATATTATGAAGTCCAGTGTTTGTGTCCAGTTCATCAGGGATGGATGAGATGTAGGTGTCCAGGAGGCGATCAGTACTGGAAGTGAGAGCGTCCATGTCAATGTTTTTAAGGTTACGAAATGTAATAAGACGTGGACGCTATGTAATATGAAATATTGAATGACATGATCAGTTACTGGGAGTTCATCAGCAGTGCAGACAAGAGGAGTGATGCCAGAACAACAAATTAAGTCCAGTATACATCCTCTCGTGTGTGTGGGAACATTAGGGGTTTTGTTGGGGGGTAAACAGATGCAATGATGGTGGGAATAGGTCCACAGTTCACATACAATGGATGCAAAAGAGCTGAAAACTGGGGCAGTGACAAGACTCTCTTGAGGTATTCTGGTACCGAATATGAGTAAGGAAATGTCCTGAGCAATGACCAAAGTGGATTGAAAATCAGCAAAAGTGGATATTTCTATTGTTTTACAACAACGTGGACATGGAACCCTTTCTTAAACAAGTATTTTAGCAAGGACAGACTGCGTTCATGGATATTTGAATTTGGTCATGTGGAAGATTATGCTTCGAAGGATGTATTTTTCGTGATATCACATTTTCGTCTAGGTAAGCAATTTTCAACTTACTTTGGCTCTTACTCAAAACACTACCTTGCAACTTAATCCATATTATGCTGGAGTGGGTCACATATGTAGTATTGGATAATTTTCCACACTAAATATATGACCAAGTAAAATATTTTGTCTCATTTATTTAACTGGGTTCTCTTTATCTACCTTTAAGGCTAATAAATAAAAATATATACATTTTTTAAATTTTAATCCTGTGTTCCAGTGTTCACTGTTCATTTGTCTTTTGTTATATGCATAATATACCCTAAAAATATAATTAGCAGAGGTTTTTACAGCAGAATCCCTGTCTTTTCTGGTTAAATGTTTTCATTCTTTCATTTCATTCATTGTCTGAGGATCCTATTTGGGCTTTTACTAATGCATCCAATACATTACCTTATCAAATTTTTATGTTCGTCCGGCATAAGTGTAAATTCTGCCAGTTACAATCCCGTCAACCACTTGATAGGTTTCTGACATGTCAGACAGCATACACGAATATTCAGCTGATGATGATTCTTGAGTGTGTGGGGAGAATTTCACCATTAATCTTTTGAGGGACTACTGTCTTTAGGTGCCGAGGTACTGTTCGGGATTAGTGAATTTAATTTAACTTTTCTGAAGTGTTCCACGTAGCCAGATATCTAAAAGCTCTCCAATATACACATCCTTGACATCACAGCCATGCCAGTCAATTCATTCTAAGGCACTCGGCTTGTGATACAATTTGTAATAAAAATGGTAAAAATACTGCACAGCCAAATAATATTGCGGCAGTCATAGCCTAATGGTCAGAGAAGCGGCTTTGGGACTGGATGGTCGCTGATTTGATTCCCGAACCAGCAGGAAAAATGTGTGGCGATGGGGGAATGAACTGCACCTTCCCTTCCTCTACCTTCACAGCTGAAGTGCCCTTGAGCAAGGCACTGCAATGTGTGTGGCAGCCCACTGCTCCGAGTATGTACTCATTGTTTACGCGCGTGTGTGTGCTCACTTTGGATGGGTTAATGCACAGGTAATAATTTCCATTGCAGGATTAATACAGCATACCAAAGAAATAATAATAAAAAAATTATATATATCCAGGCTAGTCTGCCTGTCTGCTGTTAGCCCCGCCTCTGCTCTGAGCCACTACTCCGCTTGTCTGCTGTTAGCCCCATGGTTATTGTGAGCTAATACTCGGTCTGTCCACTGTTTGCCCCACCGAAGCTAAGAACTGCTAATTGGCCCGTCCGACATTAGCTCCTCCACACGGCGGTGCTCCTATGCTTGTAACTAGAACTCAATCATAGCTGTCTTCATGATTGTCCACTTTGAGTGGCTAGCTATCTTCAGTTCAAAGAGGGGTATAATGCACATTCGATGCTAATGGCTGCTGTAAATGGCAACCAATATCAGCAAAAACTCTCTCCCTAGCATTTTTTTAACCATTAAAACTATGTGGAATCAAACAGCATGCTGACTCCATAGTTTCATGGGGACTTTAAGATTTCATGGATTTATCAGCAATGTTTTTAATGAGCCGTTGCGGTCAACACTCAATCCACACCCTGTGGTACTGGACTGCACCATGTGAGTTTTAAGCACATGGTTTGTGAGGTGGCACACACTCTCCGTTTTGAACACTTGGCATTGATGCAGCAACACACACCCTTTCAGTACTCAAACAAGCTGAAAAACGGTACGCTTTACAAAAAAGTATTAATAATAATAAACTCAGAATACCTCCTTGATTAAGCTATTTGCCTTAACTGAACATCTCGTTACCTCCTCCAAGGAGGTAATATTTTTGTCAGCATTGGTTTGTCTGTCTGTCAGTTTGTTAGCAACTTTACACAAAAAGGTTACGAAAAGGGATGGCATATAGCTCAAGTAAATCATTTTGTTAAAACAACTGAGGTTTCAGCTGGGCAAAGGTTTGCACATTCTGAGTGCTTCTAGTTCTAATATGCATGAGTACACCTGACAGCCATGTAGAAAAGGATGCATTCATTCATTCATTCATTCATCTTCTGAACTGCTTATTCCTACTTAGGGTCGCGGGGAGGCTGGCGCCCATCTCAGCCGA
>JAOUQZ010082324.1:0-17193 GCA_028564935.1 Neosilurus hyrtlii
CGGGCCACACCCAGGGCCCAGGACGGCAACCAGACACCAGGGCAAGCGCTAACCTGCCCCATGGCAGCACATCTGGAATTGGCGACACTTTGAAGCAATTCGCTAGTTCTCACAGAACAAAAAAGTTCTGTACACACTTCAATTCTTGCTACATCAGTCTTTATTAGTGTAAATATGGTGCTCTGTCTTTGTCCCTAACACGTGGTGAATTAAAGGCCTGATGACTGTGCTCCATAGAAGAATAATTAATCATGAGTTTCATGCTGGCAGAGCACTTAAGCCTGAGGCGGAAATTTATGTTCCATTTTCTACCAGCATGCCTTTTCATACTTCATTCAAAACACAACATTTAGATTAATCTCTGTTTTTAATTTCATGATGTTGTGTGGATCTGTAAATATAAATTAAAAAAAACAATGTATTCATATGAAAATCTGTACAATATGTTATAAGTCTCTCCAGGAGTTTGCCTCACATCGGATCCATTACACCAATCCACGTGCATTCTGTGCAACCTTGCAACTTTAACCCATCACTGCAACCTTCCCACAAATGTGTCCAATCATTTTATTATACAAGGAGATCCATCAATTGTAGCAGATGTTGAGCCATGCATCATTAAACATCACTTCCTGGTTTATGCATTGGAAGAAATCAAGATGTCTGACATGTCCCCAACTATTTTTGCAATTTTCACATAATACCCCACTTAAATCACAATGACATGATGACATGCATCACAATATTTTTAAAAATCTGCTGCAAAATTTGGCATTCTAGACCACAGCAATAAGAAAAAAACCTGCAAAATACTGGAGGAACTCATAACCATCATCCAGTCACACATACTGATGTTGTATACAACTGAAATCAAATCTTTAAGAATTTAAATGCAAACATAACGCTAAACTTTTGTAAGAACCATTTTGAAGATCCATAACCCAAAATAAAGCACACAACACACTAAAAATTTTGCTCAACATTTAATGTATTACCTTCAGAAATAATATGACAATATGTCTAGGGAAAACATAAATTAAGAAATATGAAAGTTGATTAGTATGTGTTTGTGAAGGTGACAGGAGAGAGAGAGAGAGAGAGAGAGAGAGAGAGAAAGAGAGAGAGAGAGAGAGAAAGCAACTTTATATCTTATTCACCTGCTGTCAAGTGAACAGTATTCAAACAAACCCTCATGTTCTTTAACAGTTCTGCAGTGCTTCAGTGATAATATTAGGATTGCTTACAAATTTGTTAGAATATAAGGCAGAGTACACAAAACATGGTAATTGAAGTAATATAAACAAGGTGCAGAGTTGAGCTTGTGCTACTATTTTTCAAAGCTTGACCCCGGGTGTCTCCATGAGTGGTCTCGAAACTGGCAAATTTATACCCACAGACACAGAATATATACAAACGTGATTTCATATAAATAAAAATTGCAAAAATGGTGTTAAGAGAGTCTGACACAAATGGTAATGATATATAAATATTAATTAGTGTTTTGTTCACCTGTGGCATCGGTTTCACCAAGTTTGTGAAGATTTTATTTTCCAAGTCATGATTTGATTTTGTTTTTGATTTTGACTTCAAATAGGAAATGTTTTGCTTTCCAGTAAAGCTGAATTCAATTTATTATCTTTGTAAAAAAAAAAAATCTGTCTAAACTCATTAGCAATATCATTAGTAAAGCTCAGGGAGGATTAACACATGTGTTTAATTATGTTAATAGAAATCCAGCACTGAGCTCATTTAGTGCAGACTGCATTCTGCTTAATGCATCTTAAACGACTTCTTTTACTTAAAAAAAGTGACAGACTTTTTGTCTTCATGAAAGAATGTCATTGTGGGAGGTGGTGTATTATTTATAATGAGACAAGCAGAGCATTAATGAGCACAAATATTACTTCATTAGGATAACGTCATCTCACATGATGAACTTTATCTTCTTCATCTTCATCTTCTTCCACTTAATCCAGGGTCGGGTCGTGGGGGCAGCAGCATAAGCAGTGAGGTCTGGACGTCCCTCTCCCCAGCCACTTCCTCCAACTCTTCCGGGGGGACACCGAGGCGTTCCTAGACCAGCCGAGAGACACAGTCCCTCAAACATGTTCTAGGTCGACCCCGGGATCTCTTGGACATGCCCGAAACACCACACCTGGGAGGCATTCAGGAGGCATTCTGTTCAGATGCCCGAGCCACCTCAACTGTCTCCTCACAACGCAGAGGAACAGAATTTCTACTCTAAGCTTCTCCTAGATGATCGAACTTACCACCCTATCTCTAAGGGAGAGCCCTGCCGCCCTGCAAAGGAAGCTCATTTCAGCCACTTGTATTCATGATATTGTTCTTTCGTTAGGTGAGGGTAGGAACGTAAATTGACTGGTAAATTCCGTTAAACTCTGCTCCCTCTTCACCAAGATGGACCGGTACAAGCTCCTCTTTACAGAAGCTGTACTGTTCCGCCTGTTGATCTCCTGCTCCATCCTTCCCTCACTCATGAACAAGACCCCTAGATACTTGAACTCCTCCACTTACGACAGGACCTCATTCTAGACCCAGAGGGTGCATTCCACCCTTTTTCTGTCTGAGAACCATGGCCTCAGACTTGGAGGTGTTGATTCTCATCCCGGCCGATTCATACTCAGCTGCGAATCATTCCAATGAGAGCTGGAGGTCCCGGCTTGATGAAGCCAAAAGGACAATGTCATCCGCAAAAAGCAGAGACGAGATCCTATGGCCACCAAACCAGAACCCCAGAGCACCTTGACTACGCCTAGAAATTCTATCTATAAATATTATGAACAGTACTGGTGACAAAGGACAGCCTTGACAGAGTCCAACCCCCTCCGGAAATGAATTCCAAATGTTGCAATCAATGCAGACCAAGTTCTGGCTCTGGCAATACAGAGACCAAACTGCCTGTAGCAACGGGTCCGGTATATCGTATCCCCGGAGCACACCCCACAAGATAGCCTGAGGGACACAGTTGAAAGCCTTCTCCAAGTCCACAAAGCACATCTGGACAGGTTGGGTAGACCCCCTCCCGAACTGCCAGGCTCTTTCTCTTCCACAGAGGGCATGTTGGTGGAATTGAGAAGGTCCTCCAAGTATGCCTTCCACCTCCCGACAACATCCCCAGTTGAGGTGAGCATCTCCCCACTTCCACTGTGAACAGGTTTTGTGGAGTTCTGCTTCCCCCTCCTGAAGCGCCGGATGGTGGTTTCTTTCCAGGCCCTCACTGAACTCCTCCCACACACGAGATTTTGCATCGGCGACAGCCCAGGCTGCAGCATGTTTGGCATGTCGGTACCCATCCCCTGCCTCAGGAGTCCCACAGGCCAAAAGGACCCAATAGGCCTCCTTCTTCAGCTTGATGGCCAATCTCACCACAGATGTCCACCACCTGGTTCGGGTGTTGCCCTCAAGTCAGGCACCGATGACCTTCTGGCCACAGCTCTATGGGGTTGTGGTTGTAGCTCTGCCGGAGGTGGTAGTTGAAGGCCCTTCTGACAGGAGACTCCACCAAACATTCCCAGAAGACCCTAACTACACATTTGGGTCTACCAGGTCTGGAGGGCGGACTCCCCAGCCATCGGAGCCAGCTCACCACGAGGCGGTGATTGGCTGACAGCTTAGCTCCTTCCTTAACCCAAGTGTCCAGAGCATGTAGCTACAAGTCCAGCACGACTGCAAAGTTCATTAAACTGCAGTCTAGGGTGTCCTGGTGCGAAGTGCACTCATGAAAACCCTTATTTCCGAACATGGTGTTCAAGATGGCCAAACCATGATGAGCACAGAAGTTCAACAACAAAACACCATTCGCGTTCAGATCGGAGAGGCCGTACCTACCAATCACACCTTTCCAGGACACACTGTCATTGCCCACATGGGCGTGGAAGTCTCCCAGGATGAGGAAGGAGTCCCCAGGGGGTCCGCATTCTAGCATACCCTCTACAGAATCCAAAAAGGGTGAGTATTCTGAGTTATCATTTGGTGCATAAGCACACACAACAGTCAGCACCAGTCCCCCCACCTGGAGGCGGAGGGACACTACCCTTTCATCAACCAGGGCGAACTCCAACATTTGGGAATCATTGGGCAACAAGGATGCCCACACCAGCTTGCTGCCTCTCCCCATGAGCGACTCAGAATAAAACAAGGTCTAACCCCTCTCAAGATGGGTGGTTCCAGAGCCCAAGTTTTGTGTTGAGGCGAGCCCAACTATATCTGAGGCTCCTCTCCCACCAGGTGGTGGGTCCATGGGAGGGCAGACCTATGTCTCTTCTTTGGGCTGGGCCTATCCAGGCTACATGGGCAAAAGCCCGACCATTGTACAAGATTCAGGTCAACTCAAATTCTGAAGCTGATATCATGATGTGAATCGAATGAGGAACAGGGTGCATCCTAACACCCATAGTAAAGTCCTTGTTGGAGTCTGACACAAAAAAAAACGAATGGCAGATGCTCTAAAAGCAATATACTATCAGGAAATAAGATGACACCTTATATTTAGTGTTTTAAAGGGATCATGTGGGGGATATGTGTAGGGTGTCTTCGGGTTCACTTATGTGTTAGCCTTTGCATGAATATATATACAGCATTGTTTTGCGGTAAATAATCCCACAGCTGATGGTAAAATGATTTTGATTTTGTGATGCCTGCATCAATATTTGAGAGTGCACAGACGCTCGGGCTGCCTGTAGCAAAGGCATGTGAGGAAGAGGATTTCATTAGACTGTGAGAAACACAGCTAGAGTTATTACTAACATTCAGGACAGATAAGTGTTTGAGATTGCTCAGAGCCACTTGACGGCACATTAGCGCAGCAAAGCCGATGATTTTGCAATATTATAACCTCCTGTTTCTGATTCTTGGGGCATTAGAAGGGATCATTCAGAGCATAGAATAAACATCACGACAAAAAGAGTTAGGGAAAAAGACACTCTGTCTTGTGGATTTCTATAAATTTTCACAGGAACTTAACACTATTATGGCATTATCCTCAAGCCAAAAGTGAAGAGTGCAATTCCTTAATGCAGGGCATTTCTTTTTTACATAAACGACATTCATCCTACTTTAAAAAAAATCTATATTTTCTAAACATCCTGCATTCTTACAGGGTCTCATAGGGTCATAAGTGCCTATATCTCAAAAAAAAAAGTCAAAAATAAATCCCTGCTTTAATGTACAAACACGATTTGTGCACTGATTCCTTTACTCTCAAAGAAAGCCACACATGCACGCTCATGCACTCTGTTTACTTTACTATACTATTCTATTACTTTACTTTTATTTTAGCTCTGCTCATGTTTGGAAAGTGTGCAAGTGTTCAAAGTTCATCTGATGCACTCAAACGCTTTTTTTTACTTAAATTTTTTTTTACTTTACTTTTTAATTTTCAGAGTCTATCTATATATCTATCTGTCTGTCTGTCTGTCTGTCTGTCTGTCTGTCAGCCCTGTCTGTCTGTGTGTCTGTCAGTCTAACCATTTATCTGTCTTCTTGTCCATCTCTCTGTCTATTTGGCTGTCTGTCTTACAATCTGTCTACCTGTTTTTTTCTATCTGTCTCTCTGTTGTCTGTCTTTTTGTCAGTCTAACTATCTGTCTGTCTGTTTCTATGTATCTATCTACCTACCTACCTACCTATCTATCTGTCTATCTATCTATCTATCTATCTATCTATTTGTCTGTCTGTCTGTTTGTCAGTCTAACCATTTGTCTTTCTATCTAGGTGTATCCAGTGTAAAAGTAAATGGATGGATGTTGATATGTGTTTATATTATCAAGATACTATAAGGTTTTAAGGTCTTCAGCCATTCAGAGGTGTGTTTTGGATCATTGTCCTGCTGAAGAACCCAAGTTCTTTTCAGCGTTAGGTCACAAACAGGTGGCCGGACATTCTACTTCAGGATTTTCTGGTAGACAGCCGAATTCATGATTCCGTTTATCACAGCAAGTCTTCCAGGTCCTGAAGCAGCAAAACAGCCCCAGACCATCACACTGCCACCACAATATTTTACTGTTGGTATGATGTTCTTTGTCTGACATGCGGTGGTTCTTTTATGCCAGATATAATGGGACCCACACCTTCCAAAAAGTTCAGCTTATGGTGGAGTCATGAGGACTGACCTTAACTGAGGCAAGAAAGAAACATGACTGCAACTCACTGATTTAGGATGATTGTACTTTCACCAAGTGACACGTGCATCACGAGATCTTCACAAAAATAACCATGACCATTAACAAAGGACCAAATTTATGGTTTTGTGTGTGTGTGTGTGTGTGTGTGTGTGTGTTTGAATTCAGTTGACTGGGGCAGTTGGACTAAGGCTCCCATTTGACTGTTTTAGTCATTGTGTTTTTGGTTGATGAAAAGACTCTGATGTTCTGCATAATCACAAAATGGCACAAAATCAGTAAACATTTATTAAAGAACAAAAGTAAAACATTTTCAATCTCACTCACTCACTCACTTGCGGAACCTCTTAATCCTCTACTAGGGTCACATGGATGCTGGAGCCTATCCCAGCTGACCCTGGGCGAAGAAAAGGTACACCCTTACCAGCTCACCAGACCATTACACTGCAACACACACACAACCACTCACACTCACGATTAAGGGCAATTTGAAACAGCCAGTTTGAAACATCCTAATATGCATGTCTCTGGACTTTGGGAGGAAATCGTAGAACCCGGAGGAAACCCACGCAAACACATGGAGAACATGCAAACTATACACAGAAAAGGACCAGGACTTTCTTGCTCGGAGGCGGATGTGGTAACCACAACACCACCGTGCCGCCCCATTTTTCAACCTCAAATAGCAAAATTAATCTATTTGCCAAACCGATTATTCCTATTAAGGTCACAGGAAGGCTGGAACCTATCTCAGCCATCTCTGAGCAAAGGAAGTACACCTAGAACAGCTTGCCAGACTGTCCACTGCAGGGCGAACAAACACCAACATAGCCATTCACACTCACACCTAGGGGCAATTTGGAACAGCCAGTTTGCCTAAAGTGCATGTCTTTGAACTGTGGGAGGAAATCCACGCAAGCACAGGGAGAACATGAAAACACTCCACACAGAAACGCCCTTTCCAAGCCTGAGCATAAAACCAAATACCTTCTTGCAGTGAGGCAGGCATGCCAACCACTTTGTCACTATGCCACTGCTAATAACAAGATTAAATATTGTAAATTACGAGTAAAAAAAAATAATAATAATGTTTCTTCCAGTGCTCAGTAAAAGCTCCTTAGAGATCTTGGCAGATTTTTTAAAATTCAGAGCGAAGTAAAAGAAATGACGTGTTTAGATTTGTAATAATATGTTGTGTAGTCATCGTACATGTGTATGAACATCCCTCTTTGTGATGATTTGGAAGCGTATGAAGTGACGTCAAGTGTCATGAAGCCTCTTTGTAAAATCGCATGCACATAATAGATAGTAGAGTTTATATTATCAGCATTGCTGCAGTTCAGTCTGTTTTTCAGGTGCCAAATCCTGTTGAAAGTGCTGTTCTCACGCTCCTAGGTTTCCTTGTTCCACATTAAACCTGTCAGCATACGAAAAAAAAAAAACCTCTGTCAGACCTTCTGCACTCCTGACACTTTAAAGACTCCAGACTGAGGGCTCGGTGGACAATATTCTGCTCGCAAGCTGTGGAAAAATCTGGAAAACATTGATAAAAATGTATTGTGCATTATGGGAGTTACGTGTCTAATGTTTCGTTTCATATTCCAAATACATTTACAGCTTTTGGCAGATGCACTTTTCCAGAACAACTTACAGTTATCATTTCAGTACAACTGAGTCAATGAGGGTTAAGGGCCTTCAAGGGCACAACAGTGACAGCTTGGTGATACTATGGCTTGAACCTCCTTTAACATTCAGATTATTAAGTCAGAACCTAGCCCACTGATAATAAGATTCAATCAACACCCTCTACATGGACTAATGATTTTCTGTTGCTGACTGGTTGGTGCACAGTTGCTAGCTTGCTGTAATGCATGCCATGATCTTTAATAACTTCCAGAGAAGTTTTGTTCAGTGTTTTCTTGACAAGAAAAGGTATACAGGAAATATCCTAAGGGATAAAGAGTTTACAAAGTCCAACAAAGTACTTATTGCTTGTCGGAAAACTCTTGTTCATCACAGGAAGGGAAACAAATCGAGAGCTACTAAAGCCCTTAGAGATGAAGAAGTTTTGTTCAGAAGTGGGTAGTTTGGAAATAGCACTCCAGCCAGAATGAAAAACGTAACAGCGCCTCAAATTATTTTAAAAAGGCTGCCATTTTTAAATGCCATATATTCATGCATTTTCAAAGCCTCTTAATCCTAACTATGGTCACGGGGAGGCTGGCGCCCATGTCAGCCGATTCTGGGTGGGTATGGGGTACACCCTGAACTGCTCGCCAGGCCATCTCAGGGCCAGTACTCACACAACCATTCATACTCACTCTCACACCTAGATTTGGAACAGCCAATTAGCCTACTGTGCATGTTTTTGGGCTGTGGGAGGAAACCGGACTACCCGGAGGAAACCCACATAAGCACGAGGAGAACATGCAAACTCCACATAGAAATCCCCAAGCTGGTAATCAAACCCAGGCCTTCTTGCTGCGAGGCGGACGCGCTAACCACTACTCCACCGTGCCGCCCATGCCATATATTAAACTACTGAATTACTGCATTTGCTTGGTCTGTATAAAGAAATC
The DNA here is from genome assembly GCA_028564935.1 of Neosilurus hyrtlii. Classification (NCBI taxonomy): domain Eukaryota; kingdom Metazoa; phylum Chordata; class Actinopteri; order Siluriformes; family Plotosidae; genus Neosilurus; species Neosilurus hyrtlii. Next base: position 8,720 of record JAOUQZ010082324.1, read on the forward strand.
TCTCTTTATGCACAGACCTCGCGCTTGTTTAATAAGTAGTTCATATTATACCAGGTTTAGCAGAATGGGTTTTCAAGCTATACTTAGCTGAATTAGCCTGCATCATGTATGAAATCTCATTTATTGTGTTGGAATGTTGAAATTTATGGTGGTGGAATATAATAAAATAAACTTTTTAAAATAAAATACAATATTTTAATAAAATGAAATACACTTTACAGAAGGGAACCGATCCAGCGGAATGGCATCTCCCTACCCTGTGGTGATACTGGGTTTCCATTAAAGAAATATTTTTTTAGTAGTGTAACACTTTCAGACAATATCAAAACTTTGGGAGGGCGCGGTCATTATGTGATGATTACATGACATTCATGACATGCCATATTACCAATGGCATCATCAAAACGATTTTCACAATGAAACCTTTTATCCGGAGAAGGTAATTTTTCCGGAGTTCCGCTTTTAGACAGTGCCTAAATCTTTATATTAGCCTTAAAAGTATAAAAGTGCTTAAATATTCATTCATTCATTTATTCATTCATTTGCCAAACTGGTTATTTCTATTACATTTGTGGGAAGGATGGAGCCTGTCTCAGCCAACTCACAAAAGGCTTTTCACACATACACCTAGAGTCAATTTGGAACAGCTAATTAGCCTAATGTGCATTTCTTTGGACTACGGAAGGAAACCGTAGTATGTAGAGGAAACCCAAGCAAGCACAGTGAGAACATGGACACTTAACACAAGAATGTCTTCGCCGAACCCGGGACTCAAACCCATCACCTTTTTGCTGTACGTAGGTGAAAAAAGTGGCAAATTTGTATAATTTATCATTAAAATAACAAAAGCCATGAAAGATCCCATAGCAGCAATAAAAGGAATATATCCAAAAACAGTGCTGAGAGTGAAGCTGCATGTTCTCCTTCGATCTGGAATCTGGATTTTGTTCAGACAGGAGAAATTCTTTGCATGGCCATATTTTCTAAGTCTGTGAACAATCCCCTGGGGTAGCAATGCCCGAGCTGCACCCGATAAATTCTTAAATCCTAAATCATCTGATGGAATAATTTACTGCTTAGCAAAATATTATCTCATCTGTGAGCTTTGCCTTGGCCTGGGGCTCAGATGAACATGGCTTCACACAGACCAACAGACATGACTAATGAAGCGTCAATACTTAACATGGCTGGAGAAGCTCCACTGATCAGCAAGCTAAAAACATATGTACCAATGTACGTTTGGTCTTTTATAAATTTCTGTGGTCCAGAAGAAGTCAGATTAGGGTGACTTGTGAATGAGTGCACATGAAAAATCTGTCTGCTCAGGTTGGATAGAAATCATGATGATGATGATATCTTCTTTTAAGAGTATTACTAAATGAGTAATTTAATAGTTTCCACAGTGCTTCCTGTCTGTAAACCACCCAAATATAGACGCAAGCTAATGATGAGGGATGAGAATTTAATTGGTGTAAACTATTAAAGGAAAATAATTTTCATATCAAAATGGGGTGAACTGTTTCTACAGCCACTAGAATATATATTCACACCACCACTTTTGTGTAAAAGGGATGCTAATAAAAAGAAGTTTTAAATAATTACTTCTCTATAATTTTTTGGTGAAAATGTATTGAACAATGCTATTGTAGACAGTGAAAACCAAAAAAAAAAAATTTCCGACAAGTATATTGAGGTAAAAGTAAAAAAGTACCAATTTTTCAGAAAAATTAAAAAATTTTATTTATTTGGATTTTGCATAGCATGAATGATCTTCATACCATGTGGAATGGTTTAGCGAATGAAGAAATTAAAAATATGTGAACACTCTGCCTGAAAGGTTAAATGCTGTAATCAAAGTAAAGGGTGGCTACAATAAATATTGACTTTTCTTTAAATCAAAAAAGAAACTGTTATTGTTGTTGTTACTATATATTGTTGTTTGTTTACTTATTCTCATCAATATGATCCAGTATTACTTGAAATAAATACTTGAATATTACTTGGTTTCTGTTTATCTTCATTTTGTTAAGTCTATAATCATCACTGCATCACTGTTTTTTTTTATTTCTTCACTCGCTAAACCATTCCATATGGTTTGAAGTTCATTCATGCTATGCAAATATCAAAAATAAATAAAATATTTTTACATTTATTTTTTTTTAAAAATTGCAGCCACATATCCTGGCTTTCACACGTTTCAGTGATGAAGCAACTGCAATTAGAGTAAAAACACACGTGCTCATCTGTATCTTTGACCCTCTGCCTATTATTATTCTTAAACTCATTCCTCACCTCTCACCAGCTATACTTACTGTACAATATATTTTTAATTACTGAACATTTTGAACCTGTTTGTTACTGGAAAGACACAAAGAGATATTCCTAAGCTTCTTTACTGATTCATTACTCTTTCATTCATCCACCAAATAGCTTAATCGTATTAGGGTTAAAGGGAGGCCGGAGCCTAACTCAGCCAACCCCGGGTACCTCATGTACAAGGTGTACTAAAAAAGTATCTCACTCTTAAGATAACAGTATCTCATATTACAACAGGTCCAGTATACTCTGTTATAGGACAGGTATCTCGTGGCTGGGGTTGTAATGTTTAGCATGCTGGGTTTGAATACCCATAAAATCACCTCTGCCTTAACCATAAGTGTGCCTCTGTCCCGGGCAGTGGTGGCTATAGGCAGAGGTTCAAGCCCAAGTACCCCCAAGGTGCCACTGTTGGGCCCTTAAGCAAGGCCCTTAACCCTCATTTGTTCAGTTGTATAAAACATAACAAATGTAAGTCACTCTGGGTAAGGGCCTCTGCCAAATGCCATAAATGTCTACCCAGCAGTATAACAGGGTACCACTAAAAATACAGGGAAGGTAACCTGCAATGGACTGGTGTTCCATTCAGGAGGAGTTAAACTCCTGGTCGCTTCACGCTGTAGAAACTGTGATAAGCTACAGCTCTGATGAGCCACTAAGCTCGGGTGTTAAAAGCCCAACAAGCTTTTTTATCTGATTGTTGAGAGGACAGTATCTCATTGTTATGAGACAGGTATCTTCTTTGTGCATCAAAATCTTGTCATCTTACAATATTCGGTAAAAGAGAAGTTCTAATCTCTTGCTGTTTACCAAACACAGTCATGACCTCTGAGAAATTTGGGATCATTGGGATGGTTTAGAGCCGATTTATGCACTGTCTGGCCAAAGTTGCATATGCTAATATTTTCATGAAGTGTATTCAGCCTTGATCACACCATGTGATCTCCATGGCATTGTTGCTCCAGTTGGTCCGGTTGAGGCTCCGCAACATTAGTGTCAGCTGATGAGCTAAAGGTACTGAATGAGCAGTTCATCAACAAGGGAACTTTTTTTTGGCGGAACGGTGTACTTTTGTGAAGATGCACACACATGTAGTAGCTTTCAGATGACAAAAAAGGGTTTGATGGTGATTGTAGCTTTCACAGGAGACATGTGCACACCCACGATATTTCAGCTAGTGTACATGTCGTGAGAAAATATTGTCAGTGTGAAGCATGCACAGATGACAGTGGGAAGGAAAAACAAAACATGAAAAATACAATGGAGCAGTTACATTCGCTCCTAGGGGCAATCTGACAGGGTAGACTATGAACAGTTCGCTAGACTATCACAGGTCCCACTTACACTGAGGGGCAATTTGTAAAAACCAGTTAGTCTAATGTGCATATCTTTGGACTGTACGAGGAAACCCGGAGCACCCAGAGAAAACCCACGCAAGCATGGGGAGAACACTCAAACTTCAGGCAGAAATGTCCTCACCGAGCCTGGGACTCAGACCCAGAACCTTCTTGCTGTGAGGTGGATGTAATAACCACTACACCACCGTGCCGCCCAAATATGGTATCTGTGGATAGAGTCGATCCTCCATCCTTTATTATGGCACGTATTTCATTTACGTGCGAAATTGCTGAAATCTGTTGACAGGATGAGTGTAAATCTTTTTTTTCTCATCAGGGAATTAACTTTTTTTTTGTTTGTTTACTCGTTTTCATTCAATGAAACGTGAACTTTCCTGTTTTTGGGTTTCTTTTAATCATTATTGTATTTTTCATAAATTCCAATTTGGCACAATACGACACTGCCCCCTAGTGTATTCTCTCTCTCTCTCTCTCTCTCTCTCTCTCTCTCTCTCTCTCTCTCTCTCTCTCTCTCTCTCTCAGTTTGTGTTTCTCTCGATTTACCTACTCACTGTCTGTGTCTATTTTTCCTTCTCACACTCTTTCTCTCTCTCTCTGTCTTCTCCTCTCTCCTCACTCTCTGCCTGTCCTTTTCTCCTTCTCTTTGTGTGCATCTCTCTCTCTCTCTCTCTCTCTTTCTCTCTCTTTCCATTTACCCCTTTCTTACTCTCTGTAACTATTTTTCATTCTCTGTCTATCTCTCCCTCTCTCTGTCTCTCTCAGACTCTGTGTATCTCTCCATCTTATTATTTTATTTCTCTCTCTCTCTTTTTCTTTTAGTCTTCTCATTCTTTCTCTCCTCACTCATTTTCTCCTTCTCCTGCTCTCTCTGTCTTCCTCTTCTCTTATTCTCCTTATTCATTCTCTGAATATTTCTCCTTGTTATTCTCTCTCTCTTCTCTCTCCTTAATATCTCTTCCCCCCCCTCCATTTATGTTTATTTCTATTTACCTCCCTCTCACTCTCTCTGCCTCTCTCCTTCTCGCACTGTTTATTTCTGTCTTTCCATCCCATCCCCCCCCTCCTTGTCTTTACCTTTCACCTTTTTTTGACTTATCCTTCTATCTCTCCTCTCTCTTAGCCTGTCCTTCAATCTTTCTCCTGCTCTGTTTTTCTCTTCTTACTTGCTCTATGTGTAAATCTCTCTCTCTCTCTCTCTCTCTCTCTCTCTCTCTCTCTCTTGCTCTCCCTCACACTGTCTAGCTCCATCTCTCCTAAATTTATGTTTCTCTTCATGTATTTTCTTCTCACTCACTCTGCCTATGTCAAAATTCTCTTTGTGTTTATCTTTCATTCTCATTCTCTCTCTCTCTTTCTCTCTCTCTCTCTCTCTCTCTCTCTCTCTCTCTCTCTCTGTCTGTCTGTCTCTCTCTCAGGTGATTTATCAGAACAAAGTGATTACCATGTCTGTTCCTCGTTGTTCTTCTGGAGCTCCATGCGGTGCAGTGATGAGTTTGATGTCAGCGGGAGTGAGAAGTCGTATCTGCGTACTGCTGCTTTATTCTGCAGCTCATTTCACCTCCAAACAGCAGTCCAGAAATCTGACATGGGTAAAGAGATTGTGCACAGGAACGTCTGCAGTGTGTATGAAGATATATCAAACATTATTATAACATTGTAATTATAATCATCATCTCAGGGGAGTTTGGGTTTTTAAAGTTGTTCAAGCTGCTTACTATAAATATCAGAAAGAAAAAACTTTGTACACACTATCAGAAATAATTTATTGGAAAATAAATTCACGTAGGAAAAATTACAGAAAGTGTTTTCCACATGTTGCACAGCTATCTGCCAACATCACCTTTTTATTTACACATCAGAATTATTATCCATTTATAGTTATATTTAATGTTGGGGAATGTCTTTCAAACTAGTTCAATATTGTTTTCATGTGATAACAGCTATAAACAGTCTTTCCTCTTATTTCCCTTTCTCTTTGTCCAAAAAAACCCCACAGGAGGCCGTGTGACTGCAAAAACTGCCATGCCTTTATACTTTCTGTTCATCTATCTATCCAGTAATGAAACACAATACAACAAGACGCCTTGCACAGTGATTAAGGTAGTCATTCCCCCACCAGACTACCACTCAGGACCTGCACATCGAATACCAAGCAGAGCACATAAGCGAAGAGTCCAGAGCCTATCTCAGCCAACCCTGGGTGAAGGGGGTTACACCCTGAACAGCTCATTAATACATTTCCAAACTCACACACACACACACACAACCATTTACACTATGCCACCATGCCACCCACCATACATATATACATATATCCATCCATGGTGCTATACATCCATTCATCCATCTATTCATCTTTCTATTCATTAATTATGTGGCTGCACATTAATGTGCTGCACATATTACTATTCACCTTAAATTGGTTCTCTTTATTTATTTATTTGTTTTCTATTATTATTCTGTCATTCTGTCATTACTTAATGCCGCCCGAATGGAAAAGTGCACCCAGAAAATTTATATATCAAAATGTCTCAGCACCACAAAAATGCGCTATTCATTTTTATTGTCGTTTATTTTATTGCCATAGTAACATAATTAGCTAAAAACCACACCAAAAATCCCATTGAAATGAATGGGGAGTGGTTGATGAACAATGCCGCCCGAATGGAAATTGCCTGAATTTGATGCCTTAACCAAGAAGCCATATTTTCATGGAGAAACTTGGTTGAACTTTTAAAATGTAGACACTGAAGTCATCATTTCAACAGTCAAAATGGCTTTTTGCTACCTTTTATGGTTTTCTCTCTTTAAGTATGACAAGGTTTTTCCGTCGTTTTGTGCATTTATAATGGGTGTTTATTGTTGGGAATGTTCTGGACTGGAGTGAATGATGTCATCAGTAGAGTGGGAGAGAAGATTATCTTGGAAAAACATTTTTTAACTTTAGCTCCTACTCCAATAATTTTCACTCTACACAAATAAAGTTTACATCAAAATAAAGGGAGATTTGTGCTGGTTGTGACCATGTAACTATCGAGTCAACAGCACTTGTAGAATTTAAATGGCTGACAGCTGCAACCTAAATGTCTCCATAAGATTCGATGCAAAAAAAATGTATCAAATTCATGTAAATTCTTCGCTTTCAAACGCTGTCAACGTCATTGCAATGGGAAATACGGTTTCCAAATTAGAAGTCCGGAAGCGAGACGCACTCTATATACATTTTTCAGTGGAAAAGTGAATGTATCCACAACACATTTGACTTTCCAATTCATGACTCACCTCTGAACAGTTCTTTGACATAGCGGCCGTCTTAGCTCCCAGCACCACCACTGAACAGGAAGTGGTCTCTGTTTCATCAACGGTGTGATGCATTGCTACCCAATTTGACATTCAAATCAAATTCAAATTTATTTGTCACATACAAAATCACACACAGTACGATATGTAGTGAAATGCTTGTTACGACTGTTGTTACGCAGAATAATAGAAAACTATTAATATCAAGAAGAAAAAAGAAAAATAACTATAACAATAACTTTTTAATGGACACCAATAGTTAAAAGTCAAATATAATATAAAATGTAACATATAAAATATAAATGTAGTGACGATTTTATAAGTAATGCATATGTAAAGTGTTGGTGCAGTATGCACACAGGATGTCCAGTGAGTGTGGTTGTTGTGCACACAGAGTAGTGCAGGGTGTACAGAGAGTGCAATTCATGTGTCCAACAATCAGCTGAGGTAGGATGTAATGTTCATGTGTAGGGTAGAGTCTACAGAGTCAAGGTACCAGTGTTCTGGTTGAGTTCCCGAATGGCCTGCGGGAAGAAGCTCCTCCTCATTCGCTCAGTGTTTGCTTTCAAGGAACGGAAACGTTTTCCTGACCGCAACAGAGAGAAGAGTCCATTGTTGGGATGGCTGAGGTCCTTCATTATCTTCCTGGCCTTGGTCCAGCACGGCTTGCTGTAAGTAATACTTGCTGTATACCCTTTCATCCTTTCATCTATCAAGTTTCCATGTTTAGCCTGTGCTTGCCTGGGTTTTGTCCAGGTATTCCAGTTTCCTCCCATAGTCCAAAGACATGCACATTAGGTTAATTGACTGTTTCAAGCTGCCCATCAATGTGAGTGTGTTTTGTGTGTGTGTGTGTGGGGGGGGGGGGTTTTGGCACTGTTATGGACTGGTTATGGGTGTACCCAGAATTCTCCCTGTGTCAGCTGAGATAGACTCCAGCCTCCCCGCGACCCTAATAGGATTAAATGCTTCAGTAAATGAGTAAGTGAGTAAATAATTTAATATGAGACCTTGTTAAGTTTTTACTCACAGTACCAAACCCAGTAACATGCACAGGGATTTTTTTTATTTATTGGTGAATTATTAATTATGACCAAAAAAAGATTTTTATTACTGCTTTATTAAAAAAAAAACACGTACACAGTGTATACTGAAGTTTCCCATAATAAAGTTTATTTTATATTTATGGAAGAAGTCTCTTGTGCTTTGTAACAGTCAGTGTTAAAATCTTTAGACATCTTCAGGCTGGGCGAGTTTCGACTTAGTACTCTCTCTGACGTGTGGAGTTTCTATTGACAGGAGAGAGAATAGAGAGAAGGTGGTGAAAGAATGAATATTTGTTTATTTATAGCTGCAGTAATGTGAGTTCTTACATAACGAAATAATTTGTTTCATGGACAGTTCAGGCTCACATATGCAAATATGCATTCCCTCACTCTTTCATATTTTATTCACACACACACACACACACACACACACACACACACACACACACACACA
>JAOUQZ010082349.1:0-17192 GCA_028564935.1 Neosilurus hyrtlii
AATGCATGTACTGAAATCATTTACGATTTTTATTTGTGTCTCTCTCTATTTTATTTCAAAGTTTACACCTGATTTCTTAGTTTAACATCGGTATAGTGTTATTATTGTCAATAACTTGCCCCGTATGAACGGAGGGATTGTCATCTACTCTAGCAAATTTCACACCCTTGCTAGAGTAAAACAGAAGCCCTTTCACACTGGCGAACACAACCTAGCAAACGTATGTTAGCAGCTTCCAAGTTCGAAACCAAGTAAAAACACCTGAGGAAAATATGCATTTGTTCATGCGTAACAGAAGAGTTTGGAAGACTTGCCTTTATTTTGACTTTTTTTTTGACCCCTCCTAATTCTATAATACGTATTCAAAGAATTAGTGTGTGCGTAATGGTTTCAGGGTCAGGCAGGCGACGTGGGCAGTAAAGGTGACGATGGACTGCCGGGTCTCAGAGGATCACCGGTCAGTATGTCCTCATTTTATACATACAATACGTACATAAAAAATGTAATAGATTTTAATAACGAACGGATCCTGAGGTTTGAGCCTCCTTTTGTCTATGTAAAATTACATAGACATTTCAATACTATAACATCAACTTTTGTCAATATGGCCTTTAATTTAAAAATTAAAGGCTTTAACCATTAAAGCTTTTTAAGGTTAGTACTCAAACCTCATGATTCAGTTCATAAGTGGAAGTGATGGAAATTTTGCTCGAGATTAAATTTGCTATGGACATCATCTAAAAGTTCATCCATCCATGCTGTTCAATTACTAATATCGACTCAACCATACGTGTACATGTTCTGAAATGATCCTTGAAAGTAATATGGATTAATTATTTTCTTTTAAACAGGGTCACACCGGTGCAGATGGTTATGGACCTCCAGGACGGAAAGGATATAAAGTACTGCTGCATTTCCTTTGCTTGTTGTTGCTGTTATTAGATTTTTAGAGATATCTTTAGTTACAGACCTCTAGAACCATTTAATTTCTTACTTTAAAATCTAGATTATTTGTATTTTTAAACTTTATAACTGCAGTTGAGTTCATCAGTCACTACAAGCACTATTGTGAAATATTTTAGTGTTTTAATCCATCACAAGCAGGTTCAGTTATTTTTATTGAACGCTCTGTTCTGGGAAAAAGTGCTGGGAATAAGGAAGCCAAACAGTCAGCACAATTCTGTCATTTTATTGATTTAGCCAAATACAACAGAATAAGTGGTCTCGCTGTTCCAGTACAGATGTGCTTTAGTTTTTTCATTTGTATTGTTATGTACATTAAATGATGAGCTGATCATAGCTATGAAACTCTCTTTCGTAGGGAAGTCCTGGTGCTCTGGGTTATCCTGGTTTGCCAGTATGTTTGAACTAATATTTACTCCACTTTAAATCATATATTTTAAAAAAATAATTCACATAATTTCATTTAATTGCTTCTAAAACATGAAATATTATTGAAATCGAGGGAGACTATGGTCCTAAAGGTTCCGATGGAGAAAGAGGATCCAAGGGCTACCAAGGACGTCCGGTGAGGTCTTACAGTGAAGTGACCAGTAATAATATTGATTTTACTCTGAGGAATTAATTTCACAGCAGTAATTATTTACTGCTCTGTGTTACCGTGAGTAGGGGGACAGTGGAAATCTGGGACCTTCTGGAGATCCTGGAGAAGACGGGAAGCCTGGACACCAGGTCGGTATTTCAGGACATCATAGTCTGTTGACATCGTGATCCTGAGAACTACTGAAATTGAGAGCTGAGATAATACATTATATTATAACATCGAACACATTTTCATTTTATGTCTTCCAAGAAAAATTATGAAGTTATTTAAAATTATTTAAAATGCATTGCAATTCCTCTGACAGTATAAAAGTGTGGGATAAACGATTCCAAAAAAATCAATTAATACGTTTGCCTTTTCTAGTATCAAATAATTGTGTAAATCTGAGGAAGAAAACCTTTTATTTATTTATTTATTTAATCCCACTTAGACGGCATTTTTCATTCAGAAAGAGTTCTCCAACTCTTGCCAATGATGATCCAAAAACCCCATCACTTCATGCTGCACCCTTCTAGAGTTAATTATAGAACTTTATACACACTGATCTGCAAATGTATGTTAGTAGAACGGCGGACGTAATCCGCTAACTCCGTGTAGTGTGGGGATCGAGTTGTTTTGGTTCTTTAAACCTATAAAAGCCACAGAAATACAGCTAACATCAACACCTTACCTAATGAGAAAATAAATCTTTTCTTTGGTGGAAATTAATTAATAATTAATTAAAAAGAGAAGACCCTTTTGTGTTTCAGGGTCCTAAAGGACCACCAGGAACCAGACAGGTAGGACTTGTAATTACACCGTTAGTTTTCCAACTGCATGTAAACCCTGAACATTTCCAGTTCTTTACTGATGAACGCTTTGAACTGTTCTGTCTTGTAGGAATGTGAATTGGTGAACTACGTGCGTGAAAACTGCGGTAAGAGAGGAGCAGGATGTTATCATTGTGTACAGCTCTATTAAACCTGATCTATTTCACTGTTTTGATCATTCACTTAAATTGTACCGGTTTCAGCGCAAATGTGAAACGTTCACTCTAAATTCTAAAATTTGCCCCTTTCTCTAAACAGCTTGTTGTGGAGGTAAGTCAATGAACCATCCATCTCTCTATCTGTTTGTAGTCCACACGTCTACCTGTTTGCTCATGCTTCTGTACGTCTATTTGTCTTACCACCTTTCATCTATTTAATCTGTCCTATCCATCCATCAAGCACTTCATCTATCCATCTTTCTCTAATTATGTCACATCCTGTGTATTAACCTATCCATCCCTCTCAGCTGTGTATTATTCCGTCCATCTAACAATATGATCTGTTGGACATCAATCACATTCCCATTCCTTCAACCCCCCCAAGGTTAAATGATAAACATTATAAATCAGTTAATGAAACATTACACACACAAAATAGCATCAACACCACCTGACTGGTCTGCAGGTAGGCAGCCTCATGCACAGAAATACACCGAGTTCTGACTCCTTTCTCTCAAATCCAGCATTAATAGCTTCAGCACTTCGTGCTCTTCTGTAAAACCAGACCAGCCTTTAATAGTCTTCCCATGAATGAGCCTAGTGCAACCATGACACTCACCAGTTCACTGGATGTCCTTCGTTGGACCACCTTTGGTTGGTACTTACCACTGCATACCAGGAACATCCCACAAGACCTGCTGTTCTGGAGATGACAAGACTCAGTCATTTCACAATGTGGCTCTTATCACTTACGCTTGATAATTTTTCCTGCTTACATCCCTTTCAAGAACTGACTCTTCCCTTTGTGCCTTGTGCATCCCCTCTCCTTGATATTTGCTACTGTAACGAGATAATCAGCTATCCACTTCACCTGTCAGCGCTCAACTCCCTAAAATCCCACAATCCCTCAGTAAATCTGAGCTTTAATGAAGTTTTGTGGGCGGTGCTAAAACAAACCTTAGCTGCGCCATTAAAGTCTGTCACAACTTATTGCTTCCAACATTTCCATCTTGAGTTTTAACTGAAGTTACTTCTTTACTTTTATATATTTAGGTCACACCCAGTGTCCAGGTTACCCTACAGAACTAGTGATTGCTATGGACATGTCTTCTGATGTAACTTCAAAGGTGTTTGATAAGATTCGTTCGACAGCCATATCACTGATAGAGGACATCACAATCGCAAAATCGAACTGTCCAGCAGGAGCTCGAGTTTCGGTTGTGTCCTACAACAGTCAAACCAGTTACCTGATTCGTTTCTCGGACCACCAACAACATAATCAGCTACTGGAGGCGGTCAAGGGAATCTCCCTGCAGAGGACCAGGAACCGGTGCAACATCGGTCAGGCCTTTCGCTTCGTTGCTGAGAACGTCTTCAAACGTGTCCGAAAGGGCAAACTGGTCAGGAAGTTGGCTATATTCCTCACATATGGGAAATCAGACGATACCTCAGCCATCATCACGGGCATCATGAAGCTCAAGGCTTCTGATATCAATCTTGGAGTGATCACCTTCTCTGATGCTCCATATATCCGTCGTGTCATCCAGGTAAGAAACACGAAAACGAATGAAGCAGGCTTTTACATTTCTTCACATGGACTTTTTTTTCCCCAAAACACCTCATACACTGTAGGGTTGATGTATTGTGCACCCCTGACTTTCATATGGGCTTTCGAAACACCACGTCCCAAATTTAGTCCCGCTACGCCATTAGAATAACCTCCATGGTCCTGGGGACGATGGTTTTTGGGATTTGTATTTATTAAATATCTGCGTAGTTTCATTATTAGTTGGTTTGTACTTAAGTTTACAAAGTTGTATTCATCCGACAGTTTGCATTAGCCTGTTTGAAAAGAACTGTTTGTAACTCGTTTTACTCGCGAAAGTGCACCAAATCACGAGAATACAACTTGGACACATCAGTTCATACAAGACAAGATAATGGCAAAAATAACAGTATACAGATATTAAACCAACAAATCAGATAACAATACATTTCTGAATAAAACAAAACTACATTATATTTACACACATCAGACGGGCTTCTGCTTTTATACAGGAATGAATGGAAAATAAAGAAGAGCCTTCTAATGTAAACACTTCCTTGTGTACAGCTTCTTCCACCTCGGTCACGTCACATTTTTCGCAGTACAGTGGCACCCAATCTAAAGATTTATTATTTGTTTTTCATCAAGGGCCTTCATGAAGCACCGAGTTCACCAAGGATCAGACAAACTAGGCATGCAGCTTTTGAGTTTGGGTTGATTGCCCTTTAAATATGAACCCTGCTGGATAGATATTATCTCACCATCATAATCATGTTCCTTCTCCTCTTACCTTATGTACTAATTATTTTTCCATTTTACTGATTCTCAGGCTGATGAAACAATGAGTTTCAAGGTTGCTGGTGATGAGGAAGTCAAGTGGTTCAAGGATTGTCTGATTTGTTTCGGTAAACCGTTCCGTACTCTACATCAAATCTTTAACACACAGCACTTGAGACCTTAGACACTCTTATAACACACATCTGATGAGTATTTACAAACATTAGTTGTTACACAAATGATAAACATATCTATCTCATAAGTCAGATTTTCAAATGCTGTAAAAATAAAGTAGATGTATAAATCACCGGTTCCCGTTCTCTGCAGATCACTGTAACCCAGACCCGAAGTGTGGCATCAACCCAAATCCGAAGCCTGAGGAACTGGACGTGGACATCGTTATAATGGACTCCTCTCATTACCTGCAGGCTGATCAATATACTGGCATGAAGGAGCTGCTGGTTTCTGTGCTTAACGTTATAGATTTGAGCGATAAACCTACCCAAGAGGATGGAAAGGCCAGGATCGGCATCTACCAGCAAAACTCCAATAACCCCAACTTCAATGTTGTTCTTGAACTCGGCATAACAGGAGACCATGCCATGATAGAGAGACGCATTTTCAGAGAGATGCCGCAAGTTGGTGATTCATCCCGCCTCGATTCTCTGGAGTGGATGATTTTCAAAGTTTTCCAGAAAACACTACCACTACCACATAGAAAGAAGCGAATGGTCCTGAACATTCTCAGTGAAGAATCCGGGAATTTTCTGGACGAGGATGAATTGAAATACATCTCAATGCGCTCTCAATGTAACGATATTGTCATGTTCACACTGATGGTGGGAGAAAAATTCAACTGGACTCTGGTAGAAGGTCTCACCTCATCACCAATGGAGCAGCACTATATACCCCTGGGGCAGCTGGGGCCAAGTGATCAGAAGTATGCGCAGAAATATTTACGGGCCTTTTTGCGCTTGCTTACCAGTAAGGAACATTTCCACAACTCTATCACTGGGTTAAATCTCACGCCAGGAACTTGTGTTTTAATCAAATATTTTGTACAAAAAATGTGGAATTGTCCAAAACTAGGGCTTTGGATATGAATTACAATGTAAAACAAATTTGTTGATTTGATTAAAACAGAAGTTCCAGACATTTTTTATTCCCTGTTTACAGGAGATTTCTTCCCAAAACCATCTTCTCTAACAAACCAGTGCAGAACTTTTTTTCCTATAGAGATTCCTCCAAAAGAAAGGTAAGACGTAGCTTATGTTTATTGATGTTCCTTTTACACACATCCATTTCAAACAACACAGACATCGCTGCACACTTGCAAGAGTACTTCAGAAAGTCAAGAGATGTAAAGGCAGAACTCCCATTTTGAGGCAAAACTCTATCCTGTAAAGCTTCACTGACTACAAAAATAGCCATTCTATAGAACATCGTAACCCCTCAGCCAGGACGCCTCAAGTGCACGGAGAACAAAAGCCACCCCCCATACGAACAGTTTTCCTCAATACAATCAAGATTTTATTAGCCACCCTATACACAGGTTTAAGTCATAGCGAGTGCCTATGCAAAATTTCAGAAAGCTATCATGCATATAACCCGAGCAATGGCCTGGACAAACTTTGTGTTGAAGGTCACTGTGCCAAGGTCAATGGTCACATGCAAATTAGGTACCCCACGCACAGGTTTAGGTCATAGGGAGTGCCTATGCAAAAGTTCAGAAAGCTGGTCTGTGCATGAGCCGGGCAATGGCCCGGACAAAGTTATTGTCCCAAGTTCCGAGGTCATTAAGGAAGAGGCGAAAGTGGAGGCAGCGGATTGTTCCAGATGTTGAAATTTCATTTCATGTCAGTAGCATAAACTTTCCTGAGCCACTTCTTTTTACCACTGATACATCATGTCTCACTTGAACAATTGTATGTGCTATCCCAGTAATTTCCATTGGCACTGCCCCACTTACAACTTTAAGACAAACATTAATACAGATAAAAGGACTGGTGGATTCATTGACTTTTCACGCATTATGGGTACTCAGACACACGCATGCTCTGTCTAACTTGAAGATGAACATCTAAAGATCTAATCAGATCCCGGCATTAGCCCTATTGGAAAGTTCCCATCAATGGAATGACTTGTAATATTACTTTAATGCGATTCCCATAAACTCTCAAATGCCTAGCAATAACATAACATGAACGGTACATAGCTTACACGAAAGATAACTTACTTGGACAGCGGGGGCACTTGCGAACATTGGATAGACACACACGATTTTCTGCAGAACAAAAATTGGCACGTCACAGTACTTTGCACGGAGCTCACGTGAAAAATAATGAGCCGTTAAACTTAATGGTGGCATTCAATACCTGCCCTTTATTTAGAATGACGGAAATAACACGGACTGTTGCTGTATTGACCTGCTCACTTATCTCTCCTCTCTCTATATCAGATATGAAGTTTTTGCCATGCGTGAAGAGATTCCTCCGCAAGCAGAATCTCTCCCGGAAGTGTTTACACAGACTTATACAGATGTGGACACAGAAGTGGTTACGGCACGTCCAGAAATACACACAGAGATATTTGCATATCCAAAATACTCAGCGATGTATGAAGAAGAGTTCTCAGATCTACACGAAGATTCTTACCAGGTTAACTATCGAGACCAACCGGCAACTGGGCAAACTGAAGGAGACAGCAAAGTGATGCCGGTGAACAGCGAGACCGTCAAGAAGGAAGAAGAAAAGGAAGCTGGTGGATCAGTGGATCAAAACAGGATTGATTCATCAAAAGGTATGTTCAAAACATTTAATTCAGGAGTCAGCGCAAACGTCTGGATTTCTGAATTTAGACCATCACAAATAAATGGGATGGAGGCCGCATCTTCTACACATGCCTTTATATTCCATTCTCAAAATCTGTTCAGTATGTTATGGCAGAGGATCCCAACCAATCAGGGTTGGGAAGCTCTGAGTTATGACTGTTGAATTCTCAATTCTGATTGGCCAGAAGATATTATGTTGTGACTTTTTTTATTAATAAAAAGTGAAATCCGGGCTTTTTGCTTGACCTACCGATTTGGATTGCCGCCAACACAAATATTCCTGCAAAATAAGCAAGAAAACTGTAACAGTCACAGAAAATACAGAATATAATTTACAATACATTATAAAAGCAATATTTTATAGCCTTACATATGTAACTATACTGTCTATATTATCCTTCAAACGTGTGGGAAGCAAGTGAATGGTGAGTGGTCCAGTGCAGCTCCAACAACCACCATAATATAATGTAAAATGTCCCAAAAAAACCTGGAAACTGGGCCAAGCAATAAGTAAAAGGTCTGTTTGAACTGCGTCATCATTAAGAAACATACAACCATCACTACAGTTCCAATCAGATCATACGCCTTTCTTATATTATTGTTGTATGTTACGCAGAAGAGATGTCATGACGTCAGAATCATACTGACGGAGAGAACAGAAACAGGGAAAAGCACTTGGTGAGTTTTATTTTGACAGACAGCTCCCCAAGACAGCCATAGCCTAGGGCAGCCATAGCCTAATGGTTACAGAAGCAGCTTTGGGACCGCTAGTTCAATTCCTGAACCAGTAGGGCAATTGTGTGGCAGTGGGGGAATGAGCAGAACCTTCCCTTCCTCCATCATCATGGCTGAAGAGCCCTTGAGCAAGGCACCGAACCCCCAACTGCTCTCCAGGCACCTCAATGTGTATGACAGCCGACTGCTCCGAGTGTGTGTGTGTGTGTGTGTGTGTGTGTGTGTGTGTGTGTGTGTGTGTGCTCACTTTGGATGGATTAAATGCAGAGGCAACAATTTCCCTTTGGGGACTAATACAGTACAGCAAAATAAAAAATACAAATAAAAAAAGGTAGTTCCTCTCAAAAAGTCCTTAGAACTGCTCAGTCTGAAGGCACCAATAGTAGTAGTAGTCCTCTTCCGTCAGTCAACATTAGCACCAATATTTTTGCTTGCTGGCCAATCGATTGGCAGCAGCGGACAGGACAACAACAGTCCAGGTCTGATTACTCAGTTATTGGTTGACAGTCATCACAAACATGTTCCAGGTGTAAATAAACAGTATCAGTGAATGATATGTTGTGAAAAGTTTCAGTGAAAGCTCGAGAGACAAACGTCCTTAGTTTTGAAGTCTAACTGAACTTCGTGTTGTGTGACATCAGTGCGATGCCTGCTGGACAAGGACACTGGAAGGGTCTGCTCCAAGTACGTGTCCAGGTGGTACTACGACCAAAACACTCACAAATGCACACAATTCTGGTACGGCGGCTGTGACGGGAACCACAACCGCTTCTCGACGGAGACCGAATGTGAGGAGACGTGCGGCGAATTAGGTGAGTCATCAGCAGCGATGTAATCGACCTCCTGACTAACCGGATCATATCTCTGACACCAACATTATTTCTCCAACAGATGTTCAAGGTTTTCTTAGAGATGAAACATCGACAAAAACAGGTGATACACACGCACATTCACGTCACCTACAAATTCAATAACACTGGATAACATTCCAGTAAACACAGGGCATGCATAAACATGTATAAAGTGTAGATAATCGTGGTTTCGTCTCCACTCAGATGTTTGCCAGCTCCCTCAGGACATGGGTGGGTGTTATAACTTCATATTGAAATGGTACTACAACGCAATGGAGAGGGAATGCATCCGCTTCTGGTACGGAGGCTGCAAGGGCAATGAGAACAGGTTCGACACGCAGGATGAGTGTGAAGCGCAATGTGTGAGAGCCAAGGACCAACTCTGAACACACAACACAGCAAAGAACCAGGGATTTCTGGTGCTAATTTAAATGGGTTTTGGACATTTCTACCTGTACATGTTTCCTAATAACCAAAAGAGCAGTACTCTGTAATACCTCGTTTTATTCGCTGCACGTTCAAACAGAGCTGATGGAATGTTATTATACCAAATTTCAAGAACAGATAAGGAAAGAGAAGATGAAATGTGTGTTGTGTTACATATAAAAAGAAAATATATTACCTGCATAGAGCACAAAGCTAGAGTTAGAGATATATCTGATTTCTGGAGCGTGATTCAGAAAGACATGTCCCTGTAAAGATCTATGGTGGGGTTTGATGTGTACAAAAATGAAATTTCAACAACTGGCTGATTTTTGTTCTGACTTGTGATATTAACATGTCCACTATTACAACCTATCAATAAATAAATAAATAAAGTTCACTTTTTTTTTTAATTGAAATTCAGCTTTTAATCCTTCTGGGATTTGTTGCTTTAAATCTGCAAAGTTTTTTACAAATAAAATTTAAAATCATATCACCAGGGCAAATAAAATCAATCTCTTAATCTAGACAAAGAAAATACAGAAATAAAGAATAAAATAACGCGAAGTTATTAATACAGCGTCTGTGTACCATATTTCGTAGATCGCCCCAATTCCATAAATAATGTTTATTTTCAGCCATCAGCATTTCCGTTCGAAATGCAATCATTCCTTCATCCTTCTGCTGTGAAAATCTACATCAGATTATATTTCTAAATCCACTTTTCTCACCCATCCTAATCATTGAAATTGGGCGACCTAGGAAATATGGTACACAGATGATAAGTAAATATAAATTAACAAAATTAACCTTAAATGTTTTAATAACGCGGAAAAAAGTGTCAACAAAAACAATGATTCCATTAATAAATTGTCATAAAATGTTTTATTTTTATTCATTTGAATTGGAATGAATTACACTACTGGAAGCGTTAACAGCACAATTAAAAAATTAAAAAATTTATACAATATAATATTACAGGTAAATAAAAATGTATCTAACAAACCACAAAAAAGCTCCATCTACTCTATAAGATGATACTAAATTAAACTGACATTCTCATATGTATTATATACACGTGTTACTGTTAATTCTGTGGAAGGAGATTAAGCAGATAGACTGTGTGCTACGGAATGACGGAGTGTGGATGAATAACAATAATCCACATGACAGACACGGATGAGTGCAACTCGGGTGCACTCTGTCGAGCCCCTGCTGTGTTCTGGTGTATAGGCTCATGTGAAAAACTGAAAATACAAAATCGGTGAACCTGACTGCTGCCGAGTGCACTGGAGGTCCAGCTGTTACACTGCAGATGTTACCAACAGCGCTGAACTCGAGCACTGCTGGTGATTCCTCCTTCCACAAGAGACACGATGTACTCCGAGGCTGTCTTTCTTTCTTTACAGCGGGGTCTCAAATTCGAATTGAATTATACCAACGGATGGTATATCATTTCACAGGAGGGCAATTTTAACATTCAGACATAACAAAATATATATAACGAGAATGGAAAAATTATTCTTTTAATACCTGCTACTTACAGCCAAACTACTGAAGTCCCAGTCCTGAAGCCCCTCTCTCTCTCCCTCTCTCATTAACCACCACATGGGCACGCGTGTGCAGTTACAGCTTACATTTGCATGAAACAGTAAAAAAAAAAACATAATTACGCTACATTACAAAGATTTCCTGCAACACCAGACATGCTTATAGCACTTTACTCACTATATTTATTTATTATATCCAACAAGTGTTTATATTAACACATCATACTTCTTCATGTTTATATTTTAACACATTTATTTTCTTCAGTTGCCTAAAGCAGATTTTGGAACTTACACAAATCTTACACTGCTTATAACCTTCACTTTTTAAACATATTAGGAACCAGAACCAGAGGGATGACACTGCTGTGGCTGTTTGTTTGTTTGTTTGATACCTGTGTGTTTGTTAGAAATTCTCATCTTCAAGATAAACTTACCGACTTTATGAGCTACTGGAACACTAAATAAAAGAAACCAGATTAATAACTGAGTGGTTTATACGAATTCAAACAACTTTCCACCTGAAAACAGAGCACACCTCAAACAATCCTACCTGCAGGAAGCGTCACGCCGCCAACCGGAAGCACGCACTCGCACTACATCTCCAACTTCCGGGGCACAAAAAGTGACAAAAAATGTTTTAGATTTTTTTTTTTTTTCCTCCAGAACCGATCCGGTCCTAGAGAAAAATACACCTGGTTAAAACATGTTTGCATTTCTAACATCACAAACGTCACTTTTCTATTTTTTAACCAAATTAAAAGCTACTAATCCACCCCTAAACGGCGCTAATTAAAAGATGCAATTATTTTGCGCATAAAAGTGCGCATACTTACAAACTTTCTACACCCCCGGTGAGCTTATTGCCAGCCCGCGATGGGTTTTTCTTAACCCTTACCCTAAAATCCGTATCATGGTGTCTCATCCAATATTATATAAAAGGCATACCTGTAATAAAATCTGTTTTTAGACAAGAATAAAGAAAGCTTAGGAAGGAAATGAAATTTCTCTCTTGCCGTATTCCTGTTGTTCCAAACTGCCGCAAAATCATCACTACGGCAGTTAATCCCTATTTACGGCACAATGATTTTGATGGGATTTGTTTGTTAATTAGTTGTTTTTTCCAGCAGAGGTGCTCTGTGGTAATAATAATGAGAAAGTATCTCATGAAAGTGTGACTTTGTGTCACAGAATTATCGTATCTCAGTTATGAAATGTGTGATATAGTGTACTGTACTTCATCACAATGAGAACACGAATCACTCCGAGCACGTCCGCCTCACAGCTAGAAGGTCCTGGGTTCGAATCCTGGGCTTGGGGGCTTCTGAGTTTGCATGTTCTCCCCACGCTTGCAAGGTTCCTGCGGATACTCCGGTTTCCTCCCACAGTCCATAGAAATGCACGTTTTGTCTGCTCCAAATTGCCCCTAGGTGTGAGTGTTAATGGTTGGGTGTGTGTTAGCCCTGCAGTGGCCTGTATACCCAGCCTTCGCTCGGTGTCGGGTGAGAGAGGCTCCAACCTTCCCACAACCTGCATAGGATTAAGCAGCTCAGCAAATGAGTGATGAGTGAAAGTCAATCACTTCTGAATCACGTCAGCCTCTCTATCCTGGTGTTTCTTCACCCCCTCCTCTCCTCCTCTCCTCCTCTCCCTTTTTTCACTCTCTAACCTCCGCAAGGGTGAAATGAATACTGACAGCCCAGACAAATCTCACAAGTAGCCAAGACATGGGATTACTCTGAGTTTAATTTTTGAAAACTTACAAAGCTGAGTTGAATAACCAAAACATTTCATGATACTGGAGAAGTAATATGTTTACAATAATTCAGTGGAACGTAACATGATACACAGGGTGCTACCACCGCAGGGCTATATCTAATGACAGTTCATAAGTCCCAGTTGATTATATCTTTGCTTCCTACAGCCATCAGTCAAATATCGATAATAAACAACTTCTTTATTTCATCTTTTTTCTCATTCATCATTTATGTTTTATCAGCTATAAACAGTCGTTCCTTCTTCATCCTGTTTTTCTCTTTTTTCATCATAGTACATTTAAAAAAAAATCAAAGCTTGCCCTTTTACAGAGAACCTACACACAAAGGGAAAAACTCTTCTGCCCTGAAGATGTCAGAAATTTTAAAGCCCTGACATTGGAGGCTCCTTATATAAAAGTGAATAATTAAACAGTCATTTAAGTGCTGCATGACTTAGAAATCAAAAATGATTTAATAATTTAATTATTTAAGTGCACAAGCATCAAGTTGAAGTTGTTAATGTAGAACATACCTTAAAGGCAATCAGAATTTATATTTCAACTGCACAATGGTGGAAATGTCTGCTTTAAAAAAAACGTTTAACAGTTTTTGAGCATGTGAGCATAGTAACCTTTCAGCCCTCGCCGACCTTCACATCCCAAAAGGAGAATCGGTTTCACCTCTAACGTGTTCAATGTGGTGTGTTCGGAGCCTTCAGCCGTGCTTCCGCTCACCAATGGAGCTCTCTTCCACAAGACATCCGTAATACTGACTCGCTTCCCTCCCTTAAATATTTCTTCTACTTGCCTATTCTATATGATCTTTGTGATGTTGTTTTATATGTGTTTGGAGCTGTTTTCTGCTGCAGGGTGATTTTAAAAAATTTGTATTGATAGGAGTTCTTGAGTACATTGAAAGATGCCTATGATTAAAAAAGCATTTTATTATTATTATTATTATTATTATTATTATTATTATTATATGTATTTGTATCAAAATCTAGAATATAGATAAGATTGTAAAAAGTAATATTTCAAACAATTCAAGCAATACAAAGGATGTGTTGAGATTATGTACATTACACAATGCAAGTTCACCTGGATTCATTACATCACAACTAAACTGATTTTAGTGATGAAAATAAAATCAGTGCAGCAATTTTTACTTTTAGCAAAAAAAAAAAAATTCACATTCCTTTTTTTGTTTGTTTGTTTACAAAAAGAAGTATAACCATAAAAAGTGATCCTTTAACACCTCACTGGAAGTCACTGTGAATGAATCCTGTCATTATAAAGTTCTCCTTATCGAGTGGATTATTGCTGATGTGAAATGTTTTCAGCCCTTTGTTGAAAGTAGAGGTGAGTTCGATGCCCCAGAGGAGATTCTGGCACGTGTGAAATACTTGATTGGATGTCCTTGAGAGGCATGTCCTTTAGGACAGGAGTGTTTCAGCAGAGATTAAGACAGAAGCTCCATAATTACTTCATTTCACACATCATCACACCTTTCACACCAGATGCAATTAATAATGCTTATAATTAAAAACTATATGTGAAATTAAACATTTAAATTAAAATTTGCATCACAAAATGATTAAAAAAAAACATTCAGGGCTCTATAAGGATCACAAAAGTCACCAAAATGTCATCATGGATCAGATTCAGAAACACGATGATGATACTATAACCTATACACATGCAGACCTGGATTACATCCACTAAAAAGATTCTGCTTTGTATTTACTCTCCTCACACACACACACACACACACACACACACACACATGCATTTACTGCATAAAAATCCGGGAAGCATTTATCCATGCAAGTCGAGAAGTTTCTCTCCCGCTGTCACATCCAGCTCTGCATAACACTTCACTTTGTATTCAAGCACGTTATTAGGGATTATTAGCAAAAAAATAATGAAAAAATGATCATCATATGTTCCTTTTATCACCATCAAGTTCATTATCCTTCAATAACATCATGATGGTTTTATTCCTCTAGTATTCACCTGTGACTTCATTTTTTTAACCTCTACCAAGGAGGTGATGTTTTTGTTGCCGGTAGTTGGTTGGTTGGTTTGTTTGTACTTTATACACAATGTTATTAACAGATTTTGATGAATTGTTTTGAAGGGATAGTGTAATCTCCAATTAATGCTCCACAATCTGGATTCTCATAGAATTTCCACCAGTGGTGGGGCTTTTGACAAGGAAGACTCTGTCAAATTATATAAATCCAAGATTCTTTAACATTGTGAGATAGGACGATTTTTGAAAGTGTGGTATTGCAGCAGGTCCAGGAAGGGGTGCTGTACTGTATACTTTCTGTTCATTTCCAACAAACAGCCCCATTCACAGTTGGTGGAGGTTTGCATTCTCTGAGTGTCATTGTTGTGTCTTGAAGTTATTAAAAAATCTAAATAAAAAAATGAATGAATACATAAAAAAAGCTTGTCATGTGGTATATAGCAACCATCTATCTTGAAATGTCAGGAAAAAAACATTTAAAAAACTTTTAAAAATTAACACTTTTCCCATAAATTTTAAAGAAACATCTCCATCCAGAAAACCTCATATCACCTGCTGTGTTTTTCTTTTTTCTCCGTTTTAAATAAATAAACTGCTGCTATAGAACCTGTAACATATTGTGACACAGCTCATTTGAGTACTTGATTCTGATTGGTTTCTGATTTCTTTATGACACACTGTTGTTAAATAGACTATTGCCTTTTAACAGACTTTTGCCTCAAGTATAGATCAGTTTAAAATAAAAAAAATTAGTTTTAAATCAATATTTTGTGAATTATTAATGACTCGTGTAGTAAAGTAGACCTCATACATGGTTGGATCTTACTGCGGTTACAAACTGTGCTGAGCTTCAAAACAGCTTCACGTGGGGTGGGTTTAAACACAGTTAAGTGCACTTTAAAATGCCGGCGGTGTGCTAAAACAATAGTGAGCGGTCTGTGAAAACGCGGTGTGAATTGGTTGTGATGAAATCGTATTGAATGTGGCTCAGAAAGGTTGTGGAAGGCGACAACACGGAAACTACGAGACAGCTAGATGGTGATACGCGATTTTGAGAACTGACGTGAAATTTTAAACATTTTGAAAACATTGTGGTTTGTGTTGGTCAAAGCTGGTCAATGGCTAATATTCTCACGGTGTCAAAAGCGATGTCAGTGCAGTCCGACGTTGTTTGGATCCACGCTGAACCGCTGTTAGAACCGTCTCGCATGAGATCAGCTTAAGTAGCCATGTTATAAGTGGGATAACGTACAGCGGGGCGGTCTTGATTATGAAACAGACCCTGAAAGAGTGATCAAGACCTTGACGTGTAATAGAGGTATACTCTATATACACATCTATACTGGCGGTATATATATTCTCTATCAAGCTGCGACGTGCAGCTGCACTCCTGCCAGAGAAAATGGAATAAATCACAACAGCTTCCTCCAAATCATTTGATAATCGAGATGCAGAGAAGAAGAAGAGACGAGGTCCTTCGAGGTTCAGGTCACTCTAGCATGTCCTCCTCCATACCGGCGTCGTGATGTAGAGAGCAGCTGGTTGTTTTCTGATAAGACGTGTAGAAAAGACGGCTTCCGTGCCAAGCGTCTGTTCTAATCACCTCATGAATGTCCAGTGTTGGCTCTGGTCTCGTCACTCAAACCCGTAGGGGCTGAGCGCACTGTATGTCCTCGTGGATGTCTGTTATCTCCTCTGCTGTTGTTTAGACTGGAGCCAGGTGCTGTGATACCTCAGCTGTAGCAGCGTGTGCTGTCATTCCGCTTCAATCGCTCGTCCAATTTTTATTTTTGGGGGGGGGAGAAACGTGTCCTGTTAACGGTCACAGATGGCATCTGCTTATTGTTGTAAAGGAACTGCTTTAAAATGTACAGGAGTGAAGGACAGTGAGAAACATCACCTTAGAGTTAATGTTTAATGGACTTTATTAGTCTGTATGCTGAAATTCAATAATTTAGTTTTATATCCTTCATTCCTCCTTAAAAATGTGCTTCAGTGTAATAGTGCACTTTATGTAGCCATGTGTTCACTTTCTTCAAATATATACGTTTTATATATATATATATATATATATATATATATATATATATAAATCTTTAGTCGATTTTCCGTAGAACAGTGCTCGATACGTCGAAGTAGAGCTAAATATATTGTATGTGGGGAA
>JAOUQZ010082367.1:0-17190 GCA_028564935.1 Neosilurus hyrtlii
TGAGATGGGCACCAGCCTCCCCGCGACCCTAATTAGGATTAAGCGGTTCAGAAAATGACATGACATGACATAATTATAATAATAAAAAATAATAATGATGATGATGATGATGATGATGATGATAAGTGACACGGTGGCACAGTGGTTAGCACATTCAGCTCACAGTAAGAAGGTCCTAAGTTTGAGTCCCAGGCTCAAGGCATTTCAGTGTAGGGTTTGCATGTTCTTCCCGTGCATGCGAGGGTTTTCTCCAGGTACTCCGGTTTCGTCCCACAGTCCAAAAACATGCACATTAGGCTAATTGGCTGTTCCAAACTGCCCCTAGGTGTGAGTGGTCGTATGTATGTTGGCCCTGCAATGGTCTGGTGAGCTGTCCAGGGGGTACCCCGCCTTTGCCCAGAGTCGGCTGAGATGTGCGCCAGCCTCCCCGCGACCCTAATTAGGGAGTTTTCTAAGCAGCTTAGATTAAGAATGAATAAATAAATAATAATTTATATAATTGGGTGGTATGGCAGTGTAGTGCTTATCATATCCACATTATAGCAAGAAGGTTATGGGTTCAAGTCCTAGACTTGGCGAGAGTTTCTGTGTGGAGTTTGCATGTTCTCTCTGTGCTTGTATGGGTTTCCCTCGGGTGCAATGGTTTCCTAATAAATGCACATTAGTCTGATTGGTTGTTCCAAATTGCCCCTTGGTGTGAGTGTGAATTGTTGTGTGAGTGTTAGCCCTGTGATGGACACTACCCTGCCTTTGCCCAGAGTAAGCTGAGATAGGCTCCAGCCTTCCAACCTTTATAGTACGATTAAGCGGATCAACATATGAGTGCGTTTTTTACTACATTTAATTACACTTAAGTGTTATAGGCTAACATGCAATTTTGCAGCTTTCCAGTTTATTCCCATTAATTCCAATATATTGCAGTTAATTCCCATGAAAACTTTTCCAACTTTCAAAATTCCCAGAATGTTGCAACCCCATTGGAAGCGAATGAATGGCCTATTGAAGTTTCTCACCACTGTAACGTACATGTAGATTTAAGTTTGTCACGCCTGACCATCACACCTCTATCTACTAGTCAAATGTCTCATTCCAGTTCAATTCAATTCGTTTTTATTTATGTAGTGCGTTTTACGCTTGACATTGTCGCAAAGCAGCTTTGCAGATTTTTCCCCCCATTGCGGTTGCTATTACAGTGGTCACGTGGCTGCTTTTCCGTCTTCTGAGAAGATTTTCCGCTAGATTTCAGGGCGTGGCTGTGGGGATTTGTGCTCTGTAAGAGCCTTAGTGAGGTGAGATGAAGTGCTGATATCGAGATATTGAGATGATTCCAGTTCAAGTTCATCCTAGAGGTGTTGACTTTAAAGTCAGGGCTCTGAGCGGAAATCTCAAGTTCTCAAGATTTTGTTCCAACCTTTCTGGAGCCCACTTTGGGCATAAGAGTCCACAGTGTTTGGGCCTTTTTAACTTCATTGAAGGGAAATGGTACTTTTTAATTCTACAGCATATAAAAACATTCTGTCTACGTTCTCTCTGTGTTTCGGACTTTGTGGAAATAC
The DNA here is from genome assembly GCA_028564935.1 of Neosilurus hyrtlii. Lineage (NCBI taxonomy): Eukaryota > Metazoa > Chordata > Actinopteri > Siluriformes > Plotosidae > Neosilurus > Neosilurus hyrtlii. The sequence goes on from JAOUQZ010082367.1 coordinate 1,557, forward strand.
CTCGTTTGGAAGAACGACGTGCGGCTGTGATGGTGAGGGCTGCGCAAAGTTTTGCCACTACAGTGTATATATGAAGTCAGAGGATTCCACCTTGCACTCTCCATCCCTCGTTCACACTTTAAAGACATCTGCAGTGAGACTGAAGACCTTCTCCAGAAAAGTACGGAAAGGCAGAAATCTGTGGATTTCTGAAGAAGGTCAGAGATCGTGCCATGGCCCACGTTAGCACCACTGTGAGAACAAATGCACTGATCTCTGCACAGTTCCTTCTGTGTTCATTAGAGATAGCGGGGAAAAAAACTTTCAGGTCGAGAGTGATTTAAATGATCAGGGTACTACAACTTGTTGCGCTCTTGCAGATGTTATACATGCAAATCAATTAACACACACATCACAGGACGTACAGAATTCTTTTTATTACCCATCACTCCCCAAGTGTGCATCACACTGTGATTTTCATCCAAAATACTGACTGGAAAAGTTGTCATTGTGCACTGAAGTTTATCAAATCTTTATTTTATAACTTTTAAAGAAAAGAAACATTGTGCAGCTGGATTCGGGAGGAACCCGAGTGTGGATGCTGATTTAAACGAGGAGTCGGGGATGATACCAATAACAAATCCCTACACACATACTCACACACTCACCCTTTTATTTCACCTTCCACGCCCAGATATTCACTTATCTCAGTGTAACAACATGCACATAAACAACAGCGCGTGTTTTCATCGGCTGTTCATCACAACAGGAATAAAAATAAACAGCACGCTGACAATGTTCATGATAGAGTCAATAAAACCTGCAGAATGCTTATGCACAGTAACTCATTTCTCCACTTCACATCTGATACTGGAGACTCCTTCCTTCCATCAGTGCAAAATAAAAGTCACCATATCACATTGTTTAAATGGGAACAATCATCATATTCTTTAATAGTTCTTGCGGGCCACACAAAATGAAGCGGCGGGCCGGATTTGGCTTACGGGCCTAAGTCTGACAGCTATGATCGAAACGGATCGATGGTGCACATTTATGAAAAGCTAAAGATACGCTATTTGCCTCACAATAGCCTCTCCCTAGTCACTGGCCTAAGGTGCCGAGGAAAATTAAAAATAAAAGTCATTGTTGAAAATTAAAAAAAAAATACTTTCTTCCTCTGAAATACAATTTTAAAAAACTTTTTTTTTTCATGAAATAATTCTAGAATCACCAGAAGAGATGACCAGCTAGCGTTAGCGGTTAGCTTAGCTTGTGTCATGACTGCTTCTGTTTTCTTGTTATTTCTGTAGTGATGCAGTTACAAATGTTGTATAAGGTTATACATCCCAGTGGTGTAGCAGCCAATCAGAAAGCACATCCGTCATATCCAGTGGGTACAGACAGAATAACGCCTATTAGTCTTAAGATAGAGGACCAGTCGGATTGTGCCGTTCCCATGTAATATATAGTAAATGTGTAGATTTTTTCACGCAGATAATTACCACGTGTCTGTTTTGATTTATGCATTCAATTGCTGTAGAGTGGCGGCACTGTGACGAAGAGGGTAGCACGTCAACCTCACAGTGAGAGAGGCCTGTGTTCAAGTCGTAGGTTCAGCAATGGCGTTTCTGTGTGGAGTTTGCATGTTTTCCACATGCTTGTTTGGGTTTAATCCGGGTTCACCGGTTTCCTCCCACAGTCCAAAGACATGCACAGTAGGTTAACTGGCTGTTCCAAATCGCCCCTAGGTGTGAGAGTGAGTGTGAATGGTTTTGGGTGTGTTGGCCCTGTGATGGACTGGTGAGCTGTTCAGGGTGTACCCCGCCCTCGCCCAGAGTCGGCTGAGATGGGCGCCAGCCTCCCTGTGACACTGGTTATTATATGTTTGGTTCCAGGTACCCTGGTCCCCCACCGTCTCAAAATCCACTTGTGTTTTCTTTAATAAACAGAATGGAATTATCAGAACTTGATGAAGTGTGATTTTTCCTCCTGAACAGGTTTCCATCGTGACTCTTAAGTGTTGTTGTTGTTGTTGTTGTTGTTGTTGTTGTTGTTGTAGATGACTCATTAAGAAATTTGTTTCGGGTTCCCTCAACGCGGCACTGATGTAGTTAAAACATAAAACTATCTATCTTAAACCGAAACAGATCTGAAACGTGCAGACGTGACCCAAGAACCTGTGAAGCGTCCAGCATCTGCTCACCTCACCAGGGATCTGGTGTGCTCTCTAACTTTTTGTAATGTTCTCTTCTGCAGCTGAAGACGTTCCGTCACGTGCAATAGACTGTTTTGAAAGTTACAGTTGTTGTTTTCTTTTCTTTTCTTGATCAGAGATCGTCCTGAGAGACATCAGCATTAAGGACAGGTTTATAAAACATTTTACAGGTAAGAAAGTTCAATATTTCAATATTTTAAATGAATTTTATATTAATTTTAGATGAATGAGAATAACAAGAACATCTGATGTCTGGTTTATGATTGGTCTGATGGTCTACAGCGGCACAGAATGATATTATTAAGCAGTTTTTAATAAAAACAGTACAAATAAATGATATCAACATGAAAGCAGAACCAGGACTGGAAAAAAGGAGACAGGTGACACCAGGGTGCATTTGTGTTTCTCTCCCTCTCACTCATTCACAAAATCGTTTAATCCTCCTGGGGTCACACACACACACACACACACACACACACACACACACACACACACACACACACACACACACACACAACCGTTCACACTTACACTCACACCCACACCTAGGGGCGATTTGGAACAGCCAATTAGTCTAAAGTGCAGGTCTTTGGACTGTGGGAGGAAACCAGTGTCCCCGCATAAAACTCTCGTAAGCACGGGGAGAACCTGCAAACTCGCTGAGCCCCAGACTGGAACCCAGGACCTTCTTGCTGTGAGGCAGGTGTCATCACCACCACGCCATTGTACTGGCCATGCTCACACATTTATAATATTAAACAAATTCTCCTAAATCAAGTAACTGATTACAACGGCACTAGAATTGCTACTTAAATCTTCAGCTAACTTAAAACTGCTCCCTCTATTCCCAACCCTCAAGTATTGCCTCCTTATCGCATGTGACTACCACCAACCAGGGCGGGGCGTAAGCAATTTCCGCCCCTTTTGTACGAATGTGCTCACAGACGCTCATGATTGACTGATGACCGCTGTGAGTGACAGGGAGGTGAGTGTATGCCATGCCGCCCTCCGGTGAGAGCTCAGATAGCTGGAGTTAGAATCTTTTAACTTTTTTTTTTTAGAATATTTGCCATTTCCCAATATATCACAATCTATAGTTCTGTACGTCATATACACATTCATCTGCATTCTAAGGACATCTTCTGTCCCTTCAGCGTGCGCTTGACCTTCAACAGCAGCTTTTTTTTTGCGTTCAGTGGTAGCGTTTATCATGCAAGTCCATATACCGCGGTTTAAGCTGATTTAAAGTGATTAATCACCCCATGCTCTGAGGCGGCTGTGATAATTGGTGCGAAAATCCATTATCTAGAAGCTAATCCAAAGAGCCTGACATGCTTTATTGAAACATTTAATTCTTAGGCCTCGTGTGAAGCAGGAGCGTGCGCTAATCCATTCTTTTGGGTCCCTGCACAGCTAAGAACAGGGCAACACTCTTTTTCTGGAAAACAATAAAAAAAAAATATGAAAAAAAACTCGGCTCCTGTCACCAAACTGTAAGATGGAAAGTTGCGTCATCGTCGTCACACGTAGACAATTGGTGGGCGTGTCTCTGTCTCTCTCTCTTTCAGACTGACACAAACCTTATGTCTTCCCTTTTTAACAGGACCAGTCAAGTTCCCGTCAGAGTGCAGGATGCATTTTCACCGGATTTACCACAATACGCGGGAGTGTGCCAGACCTGCATGTACGTCTACATGTCTCACCCATTTAACATTCAGCTGGAATGTTAAGGATGCACTGATACTCATACTGCGGTGATCGCACGCTGTGCTCTGATACCAACATTCCTTACCCGTTGATAGCATTTATCATTAGCCTAGTGTACGTCGTCATGCTAACCAACACACACCGAAGGACAGTGTAAGATGTATAAAAAAAAATTATAATGAACTAGAAGCACTCAGTGAGTGCAAACCCCAACCAAGTCACTTCATTTCCCTCCTTATTTCCATTTCTACTAAATAGCCATCCATCCATACTCCTAGGGTCACGGGGTACACCCCAAACAACTCCAGTCTATTGCAGGGACTGTAAGAGGAAACCGGAATACCCAGAGGAAACCTACACAAGCAAGGGGAGAAACATCCTCGCTGAAGCTACGGACTCGAACCCAGTGCTTGTGAAGCGGACATGCTAAGCACTACATATCAAATCAGATTTGCCCCAGTAAGAACTGGGCGGTTCTATCAGGAACACATTTATTCCCAGAAAACATGAATCTGTCCGCCTTTGCTCCTGAAAATTTCAAAGGGGTTCCATGCCGTCCCCAATTCTTTAATCCGAGACAGTTTGTTTACTCGTTCGGGTATCAGAGTCTGTGTTCTATCAGTGCATTCTTATCTCTCATCCTGAAACTGTTTATCTGGAATTTTACCAGGTTGTATAAGTGGACCGTTGTGTGTGTGTGTGTGTGTGTGTGTGTGTGTGTGTGTGTGTGTGTGTGTGTGTGTGTGTGTGTGTGTGTGTGTGTTTATTAATTCCTTCATGCCTGATGTTGGAATGCACAGGGAGGCTTTATAAAACAATTTCACAATCGTCCGCAGCTCCAATTCCCAGGCTTCCCCTCCACCATATTTAAGGCGTTGTCCTCTGAACCCTCACCGTCCAGGAGCCAAAATAAAGAAAGAGCTGATTTATTTGAAAAGGCTTTGAGCAAGATACGCAAATTTTTTAATAAAAATTAAAAATGTAAATAAATATAAGGGGAGCACAATGAGAAAGGGATCATGATGAATGGTGTTGATTTATTTTCTAGAACAGCAGCTGTGCTGCACCCGCATATAAAATATACGTTATTGTTTCTATTGTAACTAGTGATGGGAATCGGCAGCGTACAGCTCGCTCGAGTCCTCGGCAGTCGGGTCGAGTGAGTTATCGAGCCGACTCAAGTAAATTATTTGTAATTTCAAGTGGATTGTAGGCGGCACAGTGGCATTGTGGTTAACACTCACAGCAAGAAGGCTCTGGGTTCGATTCCTGGGCTCGGGGCGTTTCTGTGTGGAGTTTGCATGTTCTCCCTGTGCTTGTGTGGGTTTCCTTCGGGTACTCCGGTTTCCTCCCACAGTACAAAAACATGCACAGTAGGCTGATTGGCTGTTCCAAATCACCCCTAGGTCTGAGAGTAAGTGTGACTGGTTCTATGTATGTTGACCCTGCGATGGCCTGGTGACCTGTTCAGGGTGTACCCCACCCTTGCCCAGAGTCGGCTGAGATGGGCGCCAGCCTCCCCGCAACACTAATTAGAATTAAGCAGCTTAGGAAATGAATGGATGAATGAATGAAAGAGGATTGTGTTGTCTGCACAGATAGATATATATTACACAACATGCCAGCAAGTGAGCTGCAACATAAACACATAAAAGTATGGTTTTGTTGTGTTCCGATGAAAATATGCTAAAAAAAAAATAAAGATGTTTTTACCTGTTTTTACATACGTTTTTACGACTCCAGCTAAAATATTTGCACTCAATAAATTTGGAAATGGTTCTTATGGATAATTGGCTTGAGATTTGGCACAAACATTAGCAATCTCAGCACAACAATTTAGCTGCTTCACAACAAACAGGTTAATACTTTTGATGATTTTACCCATAACAAATGACAACAAAATGCTTTTTTTGTCCTAATAATGGCAAGACGTCAAAGAAAACGTTATGGTATCTTTGGGCTGTCACTGGTAATTGCTCGAATTGCACTGTGTGAAGTTTTAGCTCAGTTGAACTTTGTTCCCGCGCACTTTACCTCACATGAAAAAATTTCATCTCTCATCACTCATTTATTTGGTGTTCACTGACTTAACAAGGTCAATTGTTGTTCATCACTTCCTGTGTTGACACCCTTTAAAAGATATTAAAGAAAAGCTTTCTGGACTCTCCTGTCACCCAAAACCATGTACAATTTCATCATCGGGTTGTTTTTGTTTACATTTTTGAAGTTGCAATCTACTAAAATGCATTCGATAATTTGCATTAGCCTGTTTAAAAAGGCAACCATTTTTAATTTGTTTTACTCTTACGAAACGATGAGAACAGGATGTGGACACATCAGTTCCGAAAAGTCAAACTAACGGCAGTAATAACACTATACAGATATTAAACTAACAAATCCAATAAATCTAACTAGTGAACTTCTGAATAAAATACAACTCGAAACATCTGCATATAAGACTACATTACATTTACACACATCACACGGACATCTTCTCGTTTGCATGAGCGCATGGTATATACCTCAGTTCATTTATATGCAAATTACTTCCTTGTTTACAGCGTATACTATGTGAGTCACAACTTTTTAGTTTTTTCTGTCACATAAATTACGGCACCTGGAGAGCAGTTGGGGGTTTGGTGCCTTACTCAAGGGCACTTCAGCCATGACAGTGGAGGAAGGGAAGGTGCATCTCACTCCCCCAGCGCCACACATTTTTCCTGCTGGTTCAGGAAACAAACCAACGACCTTTTGGTCCCAAAGCCGCTTCTCTAACCATTAGGCTACGGCTGCCCCCAAAGTACAATAGTGCCCCCTGTGTGAGAAATCTTTTAACCAAAAATATTAAATTATAAAGATTGGAATAATGATCGCGTGTTTTGATGTGTAAGACATATACAATGTATGCAGGTGTTTATTAGATTTGGGATTAATTTTAAGGTTGGATGAATGTGAAGGAACGAGACTATGGGTGTTTTGATCATGATATTGAATCAGGGTGTAAAACTTGGTTATTTTATTTTTCCCTCCACAGTTTATAAAAGATGCGCGAGATTGCTGATGAGGCTAGCCATGAGCCCGCTGTGCACTCAGCCATAGCAGCGACAATGAACCGTAAGTACTTTTAAATAATTCTCTGCTTAAAAATGCTCGAAGTGAGTGGAAATGAAGCAAAATGTAAATCGAACGGAATATTGAGTAAGACTTGATGCGAGTTTAATCATAACCATCTGCTGTATTTCCTGCGTGAGTGGATTGCGCCAACGCTGGACACGATTTTAAGAATCCTTGTTTTGGCTCATTGATCCATTTGGAGACGCAGTGGCAGGTGAACGTGTTCACAGATTGGCTGCAGTCTCTCTCACATCCTGGATTAACGTTTCGACTTGGACTTAGATAAAATGTTCAAAGAATGAATCTCAGATGGATTATTCTTTCTTTCGCAATTCCGCATGTGTACGCGTGAGTCAGTGCCTCTGAGATAAAAACACAGAAACATCCATATTTCCATTTCTGTGCCTCAATAAAATGGATTCATTAACACTAAAATCATGCAATAAAAATTAATAAATAAATACATGCATATATACATTTCTGCGTTCTCCCCCCATCAGCTCATCGCTGTTGTTTGTGTGAAATTATTCATGAATAACTTCACTGTACTTATTTGCAAATTAGTTGTTCAATCCTATTAGGGTCACGGGAGGCTGGAGCGGGGTGAAGGTGGGGTACACTTGCCATTCCATCAGAGTGCAGCACACAACCATTCACACTCACTCTCACACCTCGCGACAATTAAGATTAGCCCGGTGTGCATGTCTTTGGACCGTGGGAGGAAACCGGAGTACCCGGAGGAAACCCACGCAAGCACAGAGAGAGCGTACAAACACCACACAGAAACGCTCTCAGTGAGCCCGGGTCTCGAACCCAGGACCTTCTTGCTTCTTGTTAACCACCACGCAACTGCGTCACCTTTAAGAGTTCTTGGCTGCCTGAAGTTGATCAGATCCTTTGCGAGCGATGGGTTCAGGTGTACACGGCACTCGATAGCCTCTGATCTGCGTGTTTATGCTAATACCTCTTACCTTCTGAAACAGTACAGTGACATAAGCAACCTTTACATCATGTTCCATCCATTAAAGAAGAAATGATGTGTGTGTGAGTGTGTAAGCATTAAAACCATAGTGTCTTTTTTACTGATTATAACAGACGACTGTCATCAACCAATCTGGTGACTAAAATCTGACTAACGCTAAATCCGAATTAGCGATTAGAATTAACGCTGATGTGATGAGCTGAAGAAGAGAATAGTCATTTTCTGTCCGTGCTGTGACATCGGCGGAGGCAGTAATGGACGACCGAGGACAAATCCTAACACGTTAAAGCACGGAGAGTGGAGTTTAATCGGGAAATGAAGTGTGAAACATTCATCCGGACCCATTGTTCCTTTTGCATTTCCTAACAGGAGTGTTCAATTAGCCGCTGGTACATCGAGTCAGTAATTATCTGTGAATTAGAAAAAGAAAAGAAGTTTCTCAAGCACTTTATATGACAGATCGAGAGGTTGAACTTTAAACACCTTTACACTTGGTCTGATACGCGACTACGCACTCAGGATCGATTCTGGACTCGTTCGAGGGCGGGGCTCATGGGTTCACTGGATTCGGTGGTTGTACAATTCCATAGACGTCACTTCTGTGCATGTTAAATGGTAGATGGGATTGTTTATCCTTTTATTTTGCCTTTTTCCCCCATAAAATCGCTATTTTAAGAATTCTACTAGTTTTAATATTTATTTAGAACAAATTGTGACATTCAATTATTCAACTATTTTATAATATATTTATTCACAGTAGGCTAACTGGCTGTTCCAAATCATCCCTAGGTGTGAGAGTGAGTACGAATGGTTGTGTGTATGTTGGCCCTGTGATGGTCTGACGAGCTGTCCAGGGTGTACCCTGCCTTTGCCCAGAGTCGGTTGAGATGGGTGCCAGCCTCCCCGCGAGCAAGAAGGTCCTGGGTCTGAGTAGAGGGTTTGGCGAGGGTGTTTCTGTATGGAGTTTACATGTTCTACCCATGACATGTTCTACCTCCTTCAGGTACTCTGGTTTACTCCCACAGTCCAAAGATGTTCACAGTCGGCTAATTAGCTGTTCCTAATTGCCCACAGGAGTAAGTGAGAGTATAGATGGCCTGTGATGGTCTGGCGAGCTGTTCATGGTGTACTCCACCTTCGCCCAGTGTCGGCTGAGATCCCTCACTCCAGCATCCCTGTGACCCTAATAGCATTAAACAGTTCAGCCAATGGATGAAGGAATAAATTCTCAATAACACACATAATATATATATACCTGTTTATTTATTCTAATAGTCCGGGGGAGTGAATGGCACGTATACATTAAATTATGCATTTTAATTCAGAATTCATGTTTATGTTTCAGATACGGAAGTTCCAGAGGACGGAGCTCTGATGAATTTGGAGCTATTTATTTTCCGAGGAAGTGCCTTCCAGTCACACGAGTTAGAGCTAGAAAATAAAATATATTACTGAAATACTGTAACATCACGTGGGTTTTTTTAAATCATTACATCATTTGTTTCCATATTCAAAATCCTTCAAAATATAGATCGCATTATTATTTATTTCCACGATATGTAAATATTCAGTCCTGATAATCAGATAATATATTTAAAAATGGAGGTCTCATTCTTTAAACATATTGTTTTGTGTCCCATCAATAGATCTCTAGATGTTCTTCAGTTCTTCGGTTCACTCGTTTATTTTTGTGTTTTGTAAATATTGAAGTTGCCTCTTTTTTGTTGCTGTGGTTGTGGTGATGTTAATGTGGCACTTATGGAAATCATTTTAAATAATTTAAACAAAAAAAGTTGATAATTGAAAAAAAAACTGCACTGATGTTTTGAAAAGAAAAATAAAAAAAGATTCAAGCACATGACTGTGGTGCGATTATTTATGAAGGTGATGGAGGGGAGAGAAAGAAAAAACAAACAAATGAATAAAGATGGAAAGTTGAATGGAGAGACAGGGTGTGTGATGGGCGGATGGATGGACAAATGGGAGATGAATGAAGGAGGGGAGGGGTGGGTTATGGATGGATCAGCGAGTTGAGGATGGGTGGATAGATGGAAGAATGTATGGATACATGGCTTGATTGACAGGTGGGAGATGGATACATGGATGGATGGATGAATGCACAAGTGGGGAACTGGATGGATAGATGTACAAATGGATAAATGAATGGATGAATGGATAGATGATGGTTGGATGAGGGGGGTGGACAGGCAGATAGGACCTTCTGCTTTGCAACAATGTCGACTGTAAAAACCGCTGTACATTTAAATTTCGATGGATGGATGGATGGGTGTTTGCTTCTATAATGCATTTCTATGTGAATGAATAAATAAATTCAGAAAACATAGAACCTGAACATTCTGAATTCAGTAAAATTATCCAGGAAAGTAATTTATAATATTTACAGCTGAAAAAAAAATAAATGTACAATTTGAACCGCTGTTCATTATGTGCTGAATTTGAAATACTTGGCAACCTGTTGTTTGCATGTCTGGGGAAACAGTCTGCATTTGATCTTTCAACATCAAACCACCCAGTTTTCACATGTGTAACAGAGAAGCGCGTGTCCGGGTCAGAATATTACAGCACATGTAGCTTAAATCAGGAAAAAGGAGTTCAATACTGAAATAATAAAATACTTACATTCTAGAAACATCAGGAACCTTCTGACTGAAAAATTCTCCGTACTTTATAAAAGAAAACCCACACAAGCATCCCGGGGACTCGAACCCAGGACCTTCTTTCTGTGACGCAGATGTGCGAACCACTACACCACCGCCTCCACTTTAGAAACGTTTCCTCTTTTATGTGGAAACAGAAAACAAGAATTTCCTCAAATTCCTCAAAGATGATCCTCATATACGAATATATTTTTCCAGTGCATGCAATAACATTCAAGTCCAGTGATTTACCTTTGTGTTGTTTTAATAATTAATGTCTCGGGGTCTCAGGGTAAATGGCTAAGAATACTTTGTTTCGAGCGAAGGAAACATCTTGGAGAAGAATTCTGGAAATCACTCCAATTATTATTTGTTTTGAAAGGTTCTGTAATCTGTATTATTACCATTTACCAGCGGTGGTGTAATAAAGTCCCCGGGGGTTTAGTACAGTTTAAATTAATTGATCTGGGAGAAAAGAGAAAAAAACTACAGACCATGCACACCACAGGGCCGGGCTGAGGACCGCTCGAGTTGTCCGTGTTGCCTTTGAAACTTGCATGGTTTCACTTTCATGAACTCTGACACTCGTTCTAAAGGTTCTTCATGTACTTTCGTACGTATTTAACAGTAATCTGATAAATAAGTAGATGTCTGAACTGGTATGATATCCTTATATTATGATAACTGTCCCGACTGGAAGAAAGTGGCATAATAATAGCTGGAAAGAGCACGAGGAGGAATTTGTGTTGAGATTACACTCACGCTGCTTTCATCCCAGACCCACAAGAAGGTTTTTTGGCCCATTCTTCCCAATTAGGATTGTTTTTACATCACTAAAGAACAACACAGATGGGTCACGACAGCAAACGAGCAGAATTTATGTTGCGCCGCTTATTTACATTCATTAAAATGAATTGTTGCAGGCTGAATAAACACAGTGCAGATTAACACTGATACTAATAAAACACTCAGCGCTTAACCATCCACCAGGGTGCAGGAATAACAGCCGCTGAGCCGCGACGTTGTAGGAAAATCATCAACGACAGAGAGGAGGGATGAGGCGCAGTGACTCTAACTACCCCCAGTGGATCATTTTCCTGAAGAAACGGTAGCTAATTTGCATTTCTGAAGCCATTTTTGTCCTTTTATTTTGAGAAGCTAGCAAGAAATGGCTTGATAGCAAGGTAGCAGACCTTATTGATCTTCTGTCAGCTGTCATGTTCAAGGAAACAAATTTAAAAATAAAATCAGCAAATAAAATACACCAATGTTGATGCGTTTGGATGCAGGAAAAATGGGCAAGTGAATATATTTGACTTTGACATGGGCTAAATTTATTCATTTGTTCATTCATTTATTTATTTACCAAACCACTTAATCCTATTAGAGTCACGGCGAGGCTGAAGCCAATCTCAGCCAACTCAGGGTGAAGGCGGGGTACACCCTGAATAGATTGTCAAACCATCATAAGGACAACAAACATTCATTCACACTCACACCTTGGGGCAATTTGGAACAGCCAATTAGCCTAATGTGCATGTTTTAGGACTATGGGATGACCCCCAACCGCCCAAGGCTTATCAGTGCATGTAAACGCTGATCCCAAAGAAGAGCCACCGTAGCACAAATCGCTGAAAATGTTTCATAGTCTGCGCAAGCTACACAAACACAAATGCATTGTGCTACTTTAGCGCATTCACCCCACAGCAAGAAGGTCCTGTGTTTGAGTCAGTGTCTTCCTGTGTGGAGTTTGCATGTTTTCCCTGTCCTTGAGTGGGTTTCCTCTGGGTACTCCAGTTTCCTCCCACAGTCCAAAGATATGCACATTAAGCTAATTGGCTGTTCCAAATTGCCCTTAGGTGTGAGTGTAAAGGTGAATGGTTGTGTGTGTGTGTGTGTGTGTGTGTGTGTGTGTTGGCCCTGCGGACTAATGAGCTGTTCAGGGTGTACCCCACCTTCACCCAGAATCGGCTGAGATAGACTCCAGGCTCCTTGTGAGCCTAGAGGCCCTAGAGGGACTAAGCAGTTTGGTAAATGAATGATCAGCGTACATCCCAAAGAATCGTTAATGTAGCCATTCACTATAAAGTTAAATCCACTGCAGCTCTTTGAATCCACATTGTAAAGGGCTTGAGTGCAATGTGACTCCTAAACATAAATAATTCCTGAGTGTTTAACACCATACGCTACCATCATCAGTGTCCTGGTTTGTAAGTGGTTACACTACAGGTCTCTGAGGGACTCAGACCCTCGTAAAAGGCTTTAATTATGGCTTAATGTGTGATGTAAGCACTCATATCTCCCTTTGTATGTAACACTATCACTCCAGCCCAAACTAGAGCTAAAACAAGCAACATTTATGCCAGAAAAACACTCAGCACTGCATGTTCTCACGCCATGGAGTCTCTGAAGACTCCTCAAAATGTTGGAGATCATTTGAAGAACACTGAGCTAATGCCAGACATCTTTTCATCTTGCTTATATCCACTGTGCTCTGATTCCCCTGTTTTCTATGCTAATACATCTAAGTATTAGACTTTAATGAATTTACTTTTCATGAGAAAGTAGCTACTGCATGCAATAAATCTAGAAAGAAGTCACCCATTGGTATCATAGACTAATTTGCATAGTCATTTGCATATCAACACTTTTAAACCATCTAAGCTGGTAGCCAAACTCAGCAACCGGGGCATCAGCAATTCTCTCTCTGGAAATGGACCCTGCACTTTCTAACCAACAGAATTCTATTCTATTAGGTTAGACAGCCACACTTTCTCCACCCTGATGCTGAGCACAGGTGTCCCACAAGGCTGTGTGCTTGGCACCCTCCTCTACCCGCTGTTCATCTTTGACTAGGCTGTTCTGCATGGATCCAAATGTGAAGTTTGCAGACGACATCACAGTGGTGGGTCCGATCAGCAGAAATAATGAAGAGGCATACAGGGAGGACGTGGAGCACCTGGCTGCTTGATGAGAAGACAGTGATGCCTCAGTAGTTAAGGCTCTGGGTTACTGATCAGAAGGTCAGGGGCTCTAGCCCCAGTACCACCAGACTGCCATTGTTGGGCACACACCTTAACCCCCAATTGCTCAGTTGCATAAAAAAATATAAGTTGCTCTGGATACGGCCATCAGCCAAATGCCATAAATGTAAATGTACAATAATCTGACCCTGGACATCAAAAAGACCAAGGACCTCATTGTGGACTATAGGAGACATGGAGACAGCTCACACACTCTGCTTAGCAATAGAGGGAGCGAGGTGGAGCACATCCCAAGCTTTAAGTTTCTGGGAGTCCACATCACAGACGACCTCATCGGGCACACCGACACACCTGAACTTTTTAGGGAAACTAAAGAAAGCCAAAGTTTCCACCCAGACTCCTCACAAACATCTACAGAGGCACCATTCACAACATCCTGACAAGTTCGGAGCAGTGGGCTGCAACATTGCAGCACCCAGAGGATTGACCTTGAGGTCCCAAACTTTAACCATTAGACCATGGTTGCTCCCAATATACCCCACTAACATACCCCTCTAACATACCCCACTTACATACCCCACTAATATACCCCACCTAGTGATGAATACCACTATAAGGAGATAATGATTATTACTTACTTCACCTCTCATTGTTTTTAACGTTACTGATGATTGTATATAAACAATTTATCTCAGGTTCATATTAATGTACTTGTAATACTCTACCTGGCCAAAAAATATTTAATCTAATATCGTACATTTTCATAGAGAGCATTTATCCTTGATCACAGTATGTGATCTCCTTGTCATTGTTGCTCCAGTTGGACCAGTCGAGGCTCAGCAACATTAATGTGACAATAAAATGAAGTCGGCTGATGATCTGAATGTAGTGAATGAGCAGGTTATCACATCAATGCACTTTTTCTTCACTGATGGAACGGATATAAAACAGGGACTCGAATAATGAGCGAGTGGTTCAGGGAGCACGAGGAATCATTTTCACATAAGTATCAGCACCCCAGAGTCCTGACCTTAACCCTGTTGAAAGTTTTGGGGATGTGCTGGAGAAGACTTTATGGATTAGTTCAGTTTTTCCGTCATTGATTCAAGACGTCGGTGAGAAATGAACCCGACACTGGATGGAAATAAATGTTCTGTTAATTAAGTTTGTTGAAATGATGGCATGACGCTTACGTACTGTAAGTGAGGATGAAGGCAGAACAATGACATTCATGTGTGTGACCTTTTTCCCCCAGGCAGTGTATTACATTATTGTTTCTATAGCAACCGCTCATTCACAGCAGCTTCCACTAGGAAAGGAGTCTCCAGTGTCAGAGACATCTTCAGGACCCACTTCTTTTTCGATTTTCAGACAGAATCATAACAAACGTAAGCTGCAGTTTGTTTGGGTTCAAATTTCAAATTCAAATTTTATTTGTCACATACAAATTATACACAGTACAATATGTAGTGAAATGCTTAGTACGACTGTAAAAGAATAAACTATCAAAGTAACAAGAAGAAAAGAACAATAACAATAACTAAAACTATTTAAAGGATTCTACAGTTCTGACAATTAAAGGTCAGTACAAATATAAAAATGCAAAAATAGAAAATAAAGAAAATATATAGAATAAAATATATATATAAATATAAAAAATAGGATACAAAAATATATATATATATATATAAATATAAAAAATAGGATACAAAAAATATATATATATTGAATGAAATATAACTGAAATACAAATGCAAATATAAAGGCAATATAATGAAATGCAATGTAATGCAGTGGCGATCCTTCAAGTAATTGTCTGTCTGTAAAGTGTCTGTGTGTAAAGTGTAAAGTGTCTGTGTGTAAAGTGTAAAGTGTTTGTGTGCACCATCAGCTGAGGTGGATGTTTATGTGTAGAGGAGAGTCTACAGTGTCCAGGTACCAGTGTTCTGGTTCACTGTCCTGTTTGGTGCTGTTCCCAAACCAGGCTGTGATACCT
>JAOUQZ010082384.1:3939-35395 GCA_028564935.1 Neosilurus hyrtlii
TTATATTTTGTAGTTTTTGTATTAAATTTTGTATTATATTTTATATTATATTTTGTAGTTTTTGTATTATATTTTGTATTATATTTTGTATTATATTTTGTATTTTTGTATTATATTATGTAGTTTTTGTATTATATTTTGTAGTTTTTGTATTAAATTTTGTATTATATTTTATATTATATTTTGTAGTTTTTGTATTATATTTTGTTATATTTTGTATTTTTGTATTATATTTTGTATTTTTGTATTATATTTTGTAGTTTTTGTATTATATTTTGTATTTTTGTATTATATTTTGTAGTTTTTGTATTATAATTTGTATTATATTTTGTATTTTTGTATAATTGGTTTGTATATTTTGTATTATATTTTGTAGTTTTTGTATTATATTTTGTATTATATTTTGTTATATTTTGTATTTTTGTATTATATTTTGTATTTTTGTATTATATTTTGTAGTTTTTGTATTATATTTTGTTATATTTTGTATTTTTGTATTATATTTTGTATTTTTTTTATTATATTTTGTAGTTTTTGTATTATATTATGTATTTTTGTATTATATTTTGTAGTTTTTGTATTATATTATGTATTTTTGTATTATATTTTGTAGTTTTTGTATTATATTTTGTATTATATTTTGTATTTTTGTATAATTTGTTTGTATATTTTGTATTATATTTTGTATTATATTTTGTAGTTTTGTATTATATTTTGTATTATTTTTTGTATATTTTGTATTATATTTTGTATTTTTTATATTATATTTTGTAGTTTTTATATTATATTTTGTAGTTTTTATATTATATTTTGTAGTTTTTATAACATATTAAACTACCTATAATTTGGAGACTAGCCTGTGGACACCCCCAGGGACCGATAGAGGGCGCTGCTGCTGCTTGCGTGTGTGGAAAGGTGAGGGGCGGGGACAGAGCGAGAGAGAGAGGGAGAGAGAGGGAGAGAGAGAGAGTGTGTGTGTGTATTCTGTATTATTCCTAAAAAGCTGAACCTGTGTCCCGGTGTCTCTCGTGACCGCTGTGTGTATGTGCTCTTGCTGACTTCCCTCATCTTCCTCACCGCTTGGTTTTTCGGTTGTGAGCTGTAGGCGGGCGCGCGCGTGCTGATATCATGACGGTGTAGGTGTTTAAGCCTGAATTAACAGTTTGAGCAATGCGGCGACCGTGACAAGTTGGGGGAAATTACACCTCTGTGGAGTAAGTAAAGCTTGTTTTTACTGTTTCTCATCCGAACAACATGCTAGGACACCAGAAAAGTGTTTAAACTCTTGGTTTACAATAACAATAATAATAATAATAATAACAATAATAATAATAATAATAATAATTTAGTCGGAATTGAAGTGTATTAAGAAAACACATTGTTCTGTTTTTATTTTCAGCACTTCACAGCTTGTGTGATGATTATTTAATGGGAGATTTAAAAAACCCACACGGTACACACAAACCCACACCTACACCTGTCTACAGTGGGTATAGACAGGCACCCGGGTTGCCATGGCATTAGGCTGCTCAGTAGTTCACGCGCAGCTGCGGAATTACAGCCCTCACTATCACGAGGGGGGTTACTGGGGTTGCCAGATTGCATATTAAATCACATTACCGTTGAATGGGTGAATCAGACACATTGGGGTGGGAGGTGATCCGTGTTTCGCCTTGGAAGGGGTCATATACGGCTCTATCCTCCAATCTGGCAACCCAGAGCAGGTAGCGGTACGCAGATTATACATTGTTAGTGTCGCTGACTGTTTGACATGCATTTGTGTGTGTGTGTGTGTGGTATTTTATCCTCAACTGCCTTTTAATCTCTGGAACCATCTTTATAAACAATTACGCTTGTTATCGTTGATGCAGCGGGGGCGGTTTCCTGATGTTGCCAGATCATTACTTATTTAAAGGTGAAACAGTGTTTTTTAATCCTTACGTGTACAAATAACCTGGAAAAATATGTAGACCATGACTAATAATAATAAAAAACATATATATATATACATTCTGCACTGACCTTAGTGCAGGTAAAAAAAAGAAAATCGTTTTGGAAAATACCCTTGTGTAATTCTTGTTTTTGTTTGGTTGTACCTCCTGTCAATCATAGTCTGTACACAAGGTTGTTGCCTTGTTACTTTAATATCCCTGAGTTTCATAGGACAGAACTTTTCCTGGAAGCTTTGTGGTGAGCAAAACCTTTTTAGGGTGACGTGTGACGTCATCACGCTGGTTGGTTAACAGATGCCTCAAAAATCATATGACAAATTGAATTGGTTGCAGGCAGAGAGTACAATGTTTATTTATTTCTTGGTAACTTTTAAAAAAATCTAATGAATACAACACCTAAAACATGCATTTGTATACAAAGTCACTTTTTGTGCAGGTTGCTTCAGAGAGCTGCTGCACGGATTTCTGGGTAATAGGCAGCATTGATGATCCACTGCCTCAAACAACATTCTGGGGCAGAGAGAAGCATCTACCAAGACAGGAAATGAAAGGGTAATCAGTTTCTGAGTAGTCTTTGGTGCCTCGTTGTCATGTTAGTTTCACTCCTAATGCTGAATTTTTTCCTGGATCGCAATGGACGACCCCTCTATTCACCATATTGGCATTACGTCATCCAGAGAAGTCTCTCAGCTCACCATAGCATTTTTGGGTTCTAACAGTCCCGCATAGACAGCAGATGCCAAACAGCGGAAGTTGAAACATGTCTCCAAGCTTCTACTAGGAGCTACAGTGCTTTGCCGAAGAGATGCTTTGGTCGCACCGATGATTTAACTCGAACATGCTGATCATAGATTTGTTCCCTGGCCATGTACTAAAAAGATCCTGATCGGAAGAAACGCTCTAAGTTAGACAAAGGAAAGACAACTTGTCATTGCAAATTGAGGCAGTTTCTCGATTCGTGTTATTGTGCACTTGTGAAAAATCATTATCGACAGCTCAAGAACTGTTCTAATTCAAAGTTCAGGTCTAGCCTAATACAGTCCAAATACCCGGATGTGTTCTTGCTCCTCCAGTTTTACCGAGGATGCACCAGGTAGGGACTTTTCTGGATTTAGGGCCACCTAGTATCCAATAATGTATTTTGCACCAACCAGCCTGACTATGTAAATTATGTCCAATTTTATTTTTCATTCTTCAGTTTTAGTTTTGCTTTGTGTCTCCTGTCAAAAACCACGGCTTTTGTTCATAATGGCAAGCTTTTACCTGCCAATTGGTTTTTGTCTGTACACCACAGATGTTGACTGAGTTTTCCAGATTGTTTAATACAGTCTCAGGTGAGACTGACTAGGCTAATGTGTAGGTATAATGTATTCAGGTCACTTGTCCAAGCACTTTGCTTTTGTTAGATGGTGTACTATTTTTCAAACAGGCTTAAAAAGTTATATTTTATTGGTAATTTACTAAAACTCATTAAGATACAAATAGAATCAGCATCAAGCGAGCCTAGTGGGCATATGATATATTCACATGATATCATGTCTTTGAGTCATTTCCAATTTAATTAAATTATGGTTCTCTGTTGGTTTTGTTATTTTAATGCTCTTTTATATAAAATTTAATGGCAGATGGAATTTGTTTTCCCACAAGAAAACAAACCGGAGACATGTAGCAAGATAAATGTCCCAGGTGTGCCTCTCTAATGAATTCTATGGGCCATTGTAGATCCTGGAGGCGTGGAGCTTTGTATACATGGGTGGTAATCACTTAAATGTCAGATCCACCTGTTGTAGAAAAATTCTTAAAAAAACAATTTTACCATTTTACCTTTAATTTGCGTATAATCCCTCTATTCCTGAAACATTAGTGCAGTGAATTTGCCTGGAAATGGTCTCAAAAGAATACAGGAAGAGCTGAAAACTGTTATGTTTGAGATAATTATACACAAGGAAGTGTACAATAGAATAAATACTAAGCTTACTAAGATTACGTAATTACTTTTCTCTTCTCTAGGCCAAAATACACATGCTGTTGTATTGCATCCAAGTAACGCTCTGTGATATGGACAAACGCTGATCTCATGATCCAGATCAGTTCATATTTCCAGATAATAGATTACATTTTCTTTAATACTGATGACAAACATAATGACTTATTTAGTTTTTGGAAGTAATATTGAATAGAACTGTCACCCAAACAAGCATAAGAGAAACATTAAATTGTCAAAATGGGAATGATGAAAAGCCAACATCTAACAAATCAATATTGGGACACTGTATTCATTTTTGAATTTCAGGAATCCAGATGACAAAACTACCTCCTGCTCCATGTCCTAGTGTTGTGGGGTGTTTCGTTCGGTGCATCATGCTTCTCCATGCTTGTTTGGCACATTCTGAATTGATACATTTTCATGTTAATGATTTTGACCTCGGTGAAGTAAAGTAGCAGTATAGGCAGTCACAGAAATGATGTGTCAACAAACACTTTTCTATTGTCTTACAATACACATCAGCATATCGCACAGCTCTACAAATCACTATATAGAATATAAAACCCAGGCTGCACACATCTCCAGTCTGCTATTAACCTGTCCGTGAGTCATCGATAATATCATTATCATTCTTTGTCTGTTGTGTATTTATGACTATTTATGAAGACTAAAACTCTAGGTTATATATAGTGACACGTGTACTTGATGGTTAACAAGTTTTAATGAGTGGGTAACAGTCACATTTGATGATCCCTCTTGTGTAATGCATGTAATGATGAGTCTTGTAAATGGTGGCTCCTCCCATACAAGAGCACAACCTATACTATGTATGTGTTTGTTTTTGTGTATATATCTCCCAAACTATAACTAACTACATAGCAACAGCACAAGTTTTGTTTGTACCTAATCAGCTTCTTTAGCTTATATCCTCAGTAGAGTCCTTGAAAGACAAACAGACAGGCTGGGCTTGGATCAGTGTCAGGTGGCACCTCCCATGTGTGTCCCACAGCAAATCCACAAGAACACAGCTGCTTCTGAGTGGGTCTCATCAGGGAGCGCTGTTTCTGTGTGAAATCTCTGTTTGGCTGAGGGCCTGATGTTCCAAAGAAGTATTTTTGGTTGTTCCCAGATTTGTTGAGGCCACAGTTGAGACACAAATATAGGATACAGAGATAGTCACCACAAGCATTAACCAGAGACGACGCTGATATGATATTCAGTATTGGGGTAAAGGTGGTGGATAATGGAGACTACACCATGTACAGAGCTAACAAAAAATTGTAAAAAAATGGAAATGTGTATTCCTCTAACAGAAATGTTCACTTTTTTGTTTGTTTTGGTTGCTTTTATCACATTCGTTCATTCATTCATTTGCCGAATTGATTATTAATTCTAGGCAAAGGTCGGGTATACCCTAAACAGCTCGCCAGTCCATTGCAGGGCCAACACACAGCCATTCACACTCTCACATAGGGGTAGTGTAGAACAGCCAATTAGCCTAATGTCTTTGGACTGTGGAAGGAAACCGGAGTACCTGGAGGAAACCCACTCAAGCATGGGGAGAACATACAAGCTCCACACAGAAATGCCTGAGCCCAGGACTCAAACCCAGGACCTTCTTGATGTGAGGCAGATGCGCTAACTACTACACCTATGTGCCACCCACCTTTATGACATTTATTCTTCATAAGGCTTTTAACTGTGAAGTACTTCAGTTAAAAATAAAACCGTATTAAAGCTTTACTCTGTAGGATTCACTTCTCTCTGTCCAACTGTGCATTACAGCATTCAGCAGCTGTCAGGTCCTGGTCCCCTTGCTTTCAGACCACCTGTGCTAAATAAAAAGTGATCCTCTATTACAAAACCAGGATTTCAAAGTGATCAGGCAAAACAATAAAAACATTGAGTACTGACAGGTGATGTAAATAACATTGATTCACTTGTTGCAGATTCACTTGCCAATGAGTGGGATGACAATGTTGACAAGGGCCACATTGTGAGGGCTAAACGACTGGGTTTATTAATCTCCAAAACCACAGTGTTCCTGGTATGCAATAGTAAGTACCTACCAAAGGTGTTCCAAGGAAAGAAAACCAGAGTTTCGTGAAGAGTTTCATGAATGTCCAAGGCCCATTGATCTGCATTAGAAAACAAGGATAATACATCTGTTCTGATTGCACTTAAGAGCTACTGTAGCACACTGCTGAAACCGTTAAGCAGGTTAAGCTGTCAAGCAGACCTAGCAGCAGATTAGTCAGGTGGTGTTAATGTTCTTGTTGTGATGCACTGGTGTGTGTTTATACATATATTTCCTCAGGTTTGCCTTTCCTCTAGATATGAAAATACTTTCTGTAGCCATCATCTTCTTCCGCTTGATCCGGGGTCAGGTCGCGGGGACAGCAACTTAAGCAGAGAGGTTCAGAGGTCCCTCTCCATAACCACTTCCTCCTGCTCTTCCAGGGGGACAACAAGGCATTGCCAGACCAGCCGAGAGACGTAGTCACTCCAGAGTGTTCTGGGTCAACCCACGAGGTATTTTCCCGGTTGGACATGCCCGAAACACCGCACCAGGGAGGCGTTCGGGAGGCATTCTAATCAGATGCTCGAGCCACCTCAACTGGCTCCTCCCAATGCGGAGGAGCAGAGGTTTTACTCCAAGCTCCTCCTGGATGACCGAACATCTCACCCTATCTATGGGAGAGCCCTGCCACCCTGTGAAGGAAGCTCATTTCAGCTGCTTGTATTCGTGTTCTTGTCCTTTCGGTCACTACCATGAGCTTGTGACCACAGGTGAGGGAAGGAACATGAATCGAGTGGTAAATTGAGAGCTTTGCCTTCTGGCTCAGCTCCCTCTTCACCACGACGGACCGGTAAAAGCTCCGCTTTACAGCAGAGGCTGCAGCGATCCACCTGTCAGTCTCCCCCACCATCCTTCCTTCACTCGTGAACAAGACCCCAAGATACTTCCATTTGGGGCAAGACCTCATTCCAGACCCGGTGGGTGCATTCCATCTTTTTCTGCCTGAGAACCATGGCCTCGGACTTGGAGGTGCAGATTCTCTCTGATTGCTGCAGCCTGTAGGAAGTAATTTTTTAGGACTGTTTAACCTTATAATGACCCATTAGGTCAGAGTGTTACTGTCTCCCTTTTAGGCAGGTGTTTTTTTTTTTTTTTTTTTTTGGAACAATCCATTAACTGTTGGTACACGAGAGCACTGGGCTCAATTACCCGTGGGATTGAACACCGTGTGTGTGTGTGTGTGTGTGTGTGTGTTAAGAACAGCAGCTCTAATCTGTGCTTTACCCACAGAGCAGATGGTACTGGGTAGAGCGTGTTACTTGTGGCTCCAAACAAACAGTCATGAAGGCCAAAGCTGTCTGCCGAAACACAGTAGAGTTGAGAGATTTTATGATTTAATTAGCTATCTATTGATGTTTATTATCAGAGTTTTTTCCAAAAAAATGCAGCGAGACACTAACTGTGAACAAAATCCTGTCTATACCCGAGCACAAACTTTCACCAAACTTTGATGGGGGCACTACCCAAACTGAATCCCAGAGATGATTTAATTTTGGACTGTCTAGGTGAAGGCTGAAGGTCAGAGCCAGGTCACAGTTTTTTGGAGTCATTAAAGACATGCTGTTACTATGGAACACTAATAGGAAACCATATATGGACTTTTCAATGATTTACCTTTGACCTTGAGGGACCTTAAAACTAGCAGTCTCATAAATTCTTCAAACATCAGAAGTCAAATTTGGTCACATACATGTACTGTACAACATTTTATAAGATGAGCACATGGAAAATTAAAACCAGTACCCATATAGGGCCAATTTGCTACATTATCCACGCTGCCTGGTGGAAGTACCTTGCACTCTGTGAGTGCCCCTTTATTAATATATCTAAAATCCCTCTGAAGTGTCGCCTCTCTAAAGAAGCTTTCTAAAAGTTGTCTGTTTTGTTTTTCCTACATTTTTATTTCCTTATTTCTTGTTTGATTTCAGGAGGAGATGAAAAAAAGTGCTTCCTTAGAGTTGTTTTAAACTTAGAGATGTTTTAAATGGCTCTATCCACACCACAGTAGCTAAAAGGTCCTGAGGTCATTTTGGCAAGATTAATTCTACAAAACCGTTTGCGTTTACATGGCGGGTATGAAAGTCAAACTATGGTGAACCTACTGAGTATGCACAAAATGTGTAAAGAAGTGGCACAGTGTATTAGACTTTATTATATAGGTGAAAGGCATGCTGAGACATGCAGTCAAAAGTGAACTCGCTCCAGAGATCTTTGCTTCAAATTAATTATGCCAGATGATAGAGAAGGGTAACAGCAGCACTTTAGGTACATTCTGACATATAGTTGGCGTGATCGTATGCGGGCTACTGAGGTATGCCATTGTGTTATGATCTTATGCAATGTGGTGGTTTGAAAACATGTGTTTGTTTGTCAAAGATGCAATGAGTTTCTGTGAGGAAATGCATTTGGATTCAGTCAGGGGTAAGGTTAAAACCGTGCACCATTACCTTGTGGTAATCATTCTCTCTGAAACAGCTGTGCATTTTGACCTGTCGTATAGATCGACTTTGACTAGCAACACACAAGCTATCCTAGCACCCAATCGAGAACTGTACGGAAACACATAGATGCAGATTAGATGAAGATTAGTGTAATGTAGTAGAAAGTTGTTTAGGGTTCAGGCTACTCGATGGTATCAAAGACAGCTGTAAATAAGGACGCTGATGTCGGACTGTTTCCTTGTCTGTTATGGAGAGGTGTGTATGCGCAGGAGATGGAGCAACATGAAAGAAAAATTCACTAGATTATTTTACCAAATGTTAGCGGTGATAATGTTCAGTAGAGCAAGGGTGGTGTATTGTTCATAGCTACAAATAGGCAGTGTATGTAGAAATAAATAAATAATCCTTTTATGACCACATGTAGGAACCAAGTGAATTGGCCACAGTTTTTTTTTTTTTTTTGGTAAATATCCTCCAGTTTATTTCTCATTATGCATTTTGGGTATAATCTCTCAAATGTTTGATTTGTTAAGTTTTTTGTACTGTACTTGCTCACTTTAATAATACACACAGTGCATTTAAACCTAAGATGATGTTGGATATAAACATGTCCCATGAACAGTATCTGTACTGGTGAGAATTTTTTTACTTATGGTACGTGCAGCACACCTGGGGTAGAAAAGCCAGGACAGAATGACTTGGCGTTATGTATCACTGGCTGCTTATTTACCACCTTCAAACTCACTCAATCTATTAGATGACCACGAACCAAGATTAAAAACCAAGACCTGGATTAGATTTCATCCTGCCTTGCTTAGAGCGTTTCACTGCAGGCATTGTTTACCTGCTATCTCCGTAGCCGCCTCCGATTCCACACCATTTAAAAGGCAGCAGTGACTCCGCAGAGAATTGGTCTGGCCATATGCCATTCCATTCAGTGGCTTTCCTTCATCCTTATCTCCTCCGTCATAGAATGTCCTTCATTGTTTTCTATTCATAGCAGCGCTGCCGTCTCTTCATAGGTGTCGTGAAAGAACGAGCATGAGCCTTTTGCTGTGCTGCTTCCTGTTGGATCACTTCCAACTACATGTAAACAGAAGACAGTGATGTAAGAGGGAGGGAAATTCTAATTAAAGGTTTTCTCACAGAGGGAAGAGTTTGGTAGAACATGTTAAGTGTTCTGTACTTCTGGGTTGTTTCTGTAAGCCAATACTTGATCCACATGTATAAGGTCAGTTTTACAACTGCAATTTTCATAATTTCAGCTCTCAAATTTTACATGAAACAATTATTTTACATTGTGTCTGAAAAAGTGATGCTTAAATAGATATGAACAGAAAATTGAATGAAAATATCTTTATCCTGTGCTCAAATTAGTGCAAATTTTTTTTGTCTCATTTTCAAAAAATTCTTCTGGAGACACTGTGATTGTTTTATTATGTGGTGCTTATTAAATGAATTTTTTTATCCTTAGGGTACATGATACCACAATGTTTATTTAGTATTATTTGAAGCCCTTCAACAGACTGTTTTGAAAAGTTAATAATATTTCTGTCAAGTGAAATGTCCTTTCCGTCATCAATTTTGAGTGGTGGGGGTGGGGGTGTCACTAAACTGCTGTAAAGTTTGTTGATGTATTTTAAAAATATTGCCCTATGCCTAATTTTATTTAACCAATTTATATGACTCGTGTGCAAACTTTTCCAACTACACATGATGCCCTGGTTTCTGTCGAAAGCATGAGACACTTTTACTTAAAACTTAAAACAAGAAATATTCATCATATCTAAATATTCAGAAAACTGAGAAAGTTGTCTTTATTCTTTTTGGAAGGAATGTATCTCTTATTTATCTTTTGACAAAACCAACACGGAAATAATACTTTTATTTTTGACACCTTAGAGACACTTTTGGCCTTATTACTGTAAAACTACCAATAACAGAATCTCTATATCATGCAAAACGAGTATCATGGCTATGCTGGCAAAAATGTTGGATCAGAAGTCAAAGAGAATAGAAACGGGAGATTTTGGAGCTGTAAATATTAGATTTTGTTGGAATTTTCCGATTATTTATATTGCGCACGTTTGCCTCACAGCAAAAATTTCTGTGTTGGATTCCCGGGTACGAGCACTCTTTGTAGAGTTTGCATGTTCTCCCCGTGCTTGCGTGGGTTTTCTATGGGTACTCTGGTTACCTCCCACAGTCTTGCACAGTAGGCTAACTGGCTGGTCCAGATTGCCCCAGATGTGAGAATGAGTGTAAATAGTTGTATAGGTGTTAGTCCTGCAGTGGTCTGGTGAACAGTCCAGGGTATACCCCGCCCTCACCCGGAGTCGGCTGAGATGGGCGCCAGAGTATCCTGAGTGATTATAAATTTGAAACGAGTATGTATGGATGCATACTATAGAACAAATTGTAAGACAAGCACATGGGTAATTGAAACCAGTGCACATAAGGCCTGTTTGCTACATTATCCATGCTGCATAACGGAGACACCTTACACTCTGTAAGTAGCCTACTAGTGTTCTTCGTGTTAAATTTGTTAGGGGTAAGGTGTTGACTTAATGTTCAGAACTGCAAATGATGATAGACAGGAAAATTTTGAAATAAAGATTAGGTGCTCATGTGAACAGATAGATGGGTTTGTACATTTCATAATAACTTCATTGCTTGGGTTTTTCAAAAACAGCCCCTGGAGACAAGGTGGTAGCTAAAACAAAATCTAGTAACTCAGTTACTCTGTGGTGAGTAGACAAGCATCTCACTTTACATTTAAAAAAACCCTTGAGGTGGACGAGCTACAACAGCAGAACACCATGTCAGGCTCCACTCCTGAAAGACAAAAACATCACTCTGAGACTACCATGAGCACAGATTCACCCAAACTAGACAGTTAAAGTCCGTAAAACAAACAAGTGCAGTGCCGTTTTGGTAACTGTAGCTCTTGAGTTGTCTGTGTATGATTTTACACGTTGTACTCGTCACATGAATGGCTAATTGGATGCTATGGGTTTTAATGGTAACCCAGCCTCTATGTGGTGGTAATATAAACTAACCCAAAACAAAGACACTATTCACGCATCTTAGTGGCTAGGCTGTGTAAATAATCCAAAGTTATGGCAGGTCCTGCAGACTTTCTTGCTTCTGTGATTTTATTTCTGTCTTTAGCCGAGTTCCACAATAAAGTTAATTTGTGAAAATTAAACAGGACGGTACTTTAT
Organism: Neosilurus hyrtlii; assembly: GCA_028564935.1. NCBI lineage: Eukaryota > Metazoa > Chordata > Actinopteri > Siluriformes > Plotosidae > Neosilurus > Neosilurus hyrtlii. Next base: position 15,624 of record JAOUQZ010082384.1, read on the forward strand.
CTCTTTCAAGTTAACACAATAAACAAAAGCGTCAGTTGCATCAGTAAAGCTCAGCCTTACCAGTTATTCCCTTTGACTTGGGTGCGTAAGCATGTTTTCATATCTCTACTAATTCGATTGGATTGGTGCACCGCCAGATACAATACCCCTCCATTGTTTATCATACAGCGTCACGCAGCTTGCATCAAACTATATCATTCTTAATTCCTTATTATAAGCTCAACAACCTACTTGCATTATCCAGTTTATTGCCTGTTTCTGACTGTGATGCCATCTGCCTACCTGGTGTTTTCAAAAAATCATGACCTGTAAGCAATCCTACAGACAAAGAAAGGACACTTTCTAAAATTACATTGCAAAGACTTTCAGCACTAATTCATTAATTGTTGATGCTCAAACAACTGTAATATTACATAGACACATAACCTGTAATAAATGTTGGTTGAATTGAAGAAATGGATTTGATCCCAAAATTACTAATGACAGTGTGTCTGTCAAAGTGCTGTAATGTCTGTAACCATGTCAATATTCATTTTACAATATCTTAAAAATGATGCATCTCAGAATGGAGTACCTTTTCTGTATAACATGTTACTGTGTGAAATCTGAATGAGCCAAGTTTCATTTGTATAACACTTAAGATCCTTAAAAAATTTGAATTAGTGAAAGTTACGGACACTACATTAAATAAATGTATTAAACAGATTGTGTTTCTCTCCATCTGAATAATACTGAGTGATTCTCTACAGTTGGTTCAAGCTTGGATGATGTAATGTTGCATCATTCATTAGGCTTAAGAATCAAAGCATTATCATATAATTCTATCTGCAAATTCAATTTTTCACCTAAGTAAGACACTTTTTAGCACCAATACTGTGTTTTGGCTGTCAGCAAAAAATGGACTTTGTTGTTACTCCACAAGGGGCTTGCCATCATTAATCTCGTTTTATATCAGTGAATGGATTTTTATGAAAAATTTTTAGCAAAAACTTGTACTTTTACAAAATGTTTACAGCATAATGCTTTTGTTCGCCTCCTATTTAATATTTATATTAAGTCGACTTTTTAATGTTAGGATTTTTCAGTGAAAATAAGCAGTTCTGGTGACACAGTTCTTCCTGGGAAGACTCATCAATTTTGTCGACTAGTCATTTCAGCCATGGACTGTGTGTTAGTTTGTTTAAAGATAAACAGAAAAGGGTAAATTGGTTTTCAGTGACAGTAAATGAGCTACATATGTAAACAGTTCAAAAGTGTTTTTACTGACAAAAATAAAACGTATGACTGTGTTAAGCCGCCCCCAAATACGCATGCGCAGCAGTTCGAAAAGAGGTGGGCGGTAGCATCGCATGTCATGGAGGGGGCATGTGCTTGCTTACGCCCCTCCCTGGTTGGAGGTGGTCGTGTGATAGGGAAGGCAAAAAGTTGATGGGTGGGAATTAGATACGACTAAAATTAGGGGAGAAAAATGGGGGAAAAAATCCAAACAACCCCCCCCCAAAGTCTGATTAAAAAGTACGTGTTTTGCAAATATGTGTTTTGTATATTCTGACCTACTCATAGATTTTCTCAAATGCTGAAGTGACCCTGTTAATTTATTCACAACAATTCTTACCAAATTTCTCGTCTGTAATTTGACGTGAATGATTTGACTCTTCAGTCATACGGAATCTTGTAATACCAAGGTCTTGAAAAAGCACATGATCTGAACGAGGCATAATACCTTGGAGGCTGTTATTTTTGGCTTGTAGGATCCCAAAGTCCAAAGTTGCCTTGCTCTTTTTAATAGATTTAAAAATTTAGCTCGTTTTAAACATTTTCTTAATGAGAAACGTATTTTTGCAGAGAAATACTAATGCAGTGGGGAAAAAAACAACAACTGGATTTTTAGAGACACTTTCTGTTTAAAAATGAACTGATCATAGCTGAAAATGCTTTTTATGTGTTATTAAGTACTGAGTAAAAGTTTATAGGAAGTTTTTGGACTTTAGACCATATGTTTACTTGCCAGGGCTTGTTCTTCATGTCACTTAACAAATCCTTGATAAGATGAAGTATACCAGCTTTATTAAATCCCCTGTCACATATGTCACACAACAAGAACACAACAGGTCCATGACAATAAACTGGGCAACTTATATTAAACCCCAGGGGAATCCTTTTATACCCATATGTATCGTACAACATTTTCATGACAGTGTTACATTAAGCCATACGGTGGGTGTATTTAAACCAAATATGTCAGAAATATCATATGTTTTGTAGTTTTATTTTGGTGTATACTAAACAGAAACACAAGAAGAACAAACCAAAATTAAATTTTTATGATTTATTTTATGACACCACCTGCTCCTAATGACTGTGAAAAACTGTGAGCGTCTGTTGAATTGATTCAGTCATTATCCACTCAAGATATATCCAGAGATCAAATTGGACCATTTTTGTATTAGTAAGGAAGGTCAATGTTAGTGTCAAGAATATGAAATTTCTTTTGTCTACTGCAACTAGATTTTTACAAATGGCACATTTCTCTTGTAAATGCTTCTGTGAACACCTTTGGTAATTAATCCCTTCTGTCTGTTGACCTTTGGGAGTGGTTGTGGAAACATGGTGCTGTTCATGCTTGGCCTCCAGGCCGTGTCCTCTTCCTTTACCAGAGATGTGTTTCAGTGCAGTGCTTAACCCACTGCTATACACTTCTCATCATTCTGAGTACTTGCTGAACTCAGTGCTGTAATAATCTCTTCACATGAAGATGGATTTTCCTGTTTATTCCGTCTTTATGGCTTTTAGACAGTGTCAGAATTCAGGTATTTTGTAGACAGGTATGTGATATACTGCACATGTGTCATGTTTGAGATATGGTATATAAGAACTGTAGCTGGGATTGATGATTTAAAAAGACAGAAAGAGGGGAGGTGGTGGTGATGTTTCCTCCTTGGTTAAATAAATGTCTTGTTCTGAATTCATTAGCTTGCTGTGATGTGTCCAGTGTTAGGAATATTATCACTTCAGACCAGGGAGGCAACACATTATTTTTCAGCTGCATAGCTGTGTGTGTGTGTGTGTGTGTGTGTGTGTGTGTGTGTGTGTGTGTGTGTGTGTGTGTGTGTGTGCGCGCGCACGCGCTTGTTCTCCCAATCCAAAATGGTATCAATTCTTCAGTATAGTGACTCATTACCATGTCTCACCCTTGCTTTTTCCAGTCCAGTGTTGAATAAGCAGTAGGAGAAATGTTCCTGCCAGCAGTCAGCTGATCTTGGAAAAATAACACCAAAAGGCAACTGAGAAATCCTGTCCTACAGTTCTTTCTGAAAATCGTGTCATATTTTTACATTTTTCAAAGCTTGCAGATGTTAGCTGGTAATTTTTATTTTTGAATGACACAGAGTAAAATTGATTGGTGGTGTTAGAGTATTAATATCAGTTTCACTTGGTCACAGAGTACAGATCAACTACAAATCAGAAACATGTGGCATTGTAATAAAATAAGAAGTAGATTGTATCATTTTGTACATGTGTTGTATATGTTATCTCTTTCTAGAAGCATAAGGTCATTCAAATTCTAATTTAATTTGTCACATACAAAGTCATGCACAGTACAACATGTAATGAAATGCTTATTAGGGAATAAGGTTAGGAATGTTATGAAAACATTTTGTTTACTGCTAGATTTGCATAAGAAATAGGATTACCTTAAATGGAAATTAAGCCCAAACTCTTACTAAAAGCTTGCATACACAGTTTGTCTGTTTCTAGAAAATTACGCTGTTTCACGAACCTTTCATGTAGAAAGTAATAAACAGCGGATACTCTGCACCTAGGGGACGACACCACTGTAATCTTAAAAGTAGCGAAAAGTCATGTGATCACCTTTTTGTTTTCCCATAATAATATAATACATTATGTGCAGAGTCCTGTATACACACCCTTAACTTGGCCATAAAAGATATATAAAAAAGTTTCATTAAAACAAAACAAAATGAACAAACACCTTTTCATGCACGGGCTGTAGAAGTTGGCTTCTGAAATACTTCTTGAAGTTCACGATAATATTTACCCTGCATTCATGAAAGTCTGTCTTGCTATTTCACCCAGGTAGTCCACATTAGGACATCACTGACAAGTGTATGTAGTCTATTAGTCTTACAGCATTTCCTCATTGATGTAACAGTTTAGTCAGCTTCTTGGTGCTCTTTTTTTTAATATTAAGTGTAAGTCGAAATCATTTATTTATTTATTTGCGTTTTGAGGTTAAATTTAGACTCACTGTCTCATCTTTCTGTGCTAATGTTACTGTTTGTGTGTGTGTGTTTGGTGAATGGCTATTTTTATCACATTAGTGATGAATTATTTAATTATTTTGTTACTAAGAAATCACATCTTATCTGTTCCAATAAGATGAAACATGGTCCATGTCTTGCTGCTTCTCTGTTACACCTCACTCTGATTGTTGTATTGCTTTATATTTATCATGTGTGTTAAAATTGTTTACCAGTGGTTGTGTGTGGTTATCTGCTTTGGTTTTATAACTGCACCACCCACATGTTGTGTGCTGTTTATTCTCGTAAAGGTTGATTTTCTTATCTTTTCAAGAAGTTGTTTATTTAAATCACAATCTTTGTAAGCTGTCCTAACTGACCATACTCTTGTACTTTTTAGAATTATGTACTGTATATTGTAATCAAATTTTTAATGTGTATTAATTAAAATGGCTTTAGACTCACAATGGCTTATAAGCAGGAGCGGAATTCCTTAAATCTCAGTGCGGCTGTTAGTCAGTCCCAGTTTCTCCTCTTAAAGTTCCTCTTAAAGAGATGACCTTTTTTGCCATTAACCAGTCATTTTATTTCAAAAAGTACATTATATAGATGTACAGATTCATAATGACTGTATCCCTAGGAAATGTTGAAACTGGGTGCAAGCTGTAGAGTAGTTTCTGATCTTCAGGGAATAGTGAAATAGATGTATTCTTTCTGATAGGACTTAATTTCTCTCAAAAGCCCCCGCAGTGTCTGGAATACACAGCTGAAATGCTGCATGTGGCTGCTATTCAGATTATGATGAATATTTTATAATGGTTTCATAGCTTGTTTGTTTATCATATCATGCTCCTGTGTTTCTCTTAATGCATGCAGCTGTGTTTCAGGTTCTTGAGCGTATACAGATTCAGTTGAATTTTAATGATATGCTGTGTTCACATGCTGCCTTTTTATTGAATTATTTTCAGACTGGCTTTGTTTTAACATGTTTCCCATCTGTTCATCTATGATCAAAGCAAAATTTTGTTTTTGTTTATTAATTTGTTGGCATATAATGATGTATCATGCAATGATAAATTTGATGATTCGAATCGTAAAAATAAAAAGCTAAGCCGCAGTGCATTTTGGGTCATTGGCGCCATTTTGGTTGGTAAACAATACAGCGCGGAACAGAGCCGTTTGCTTTATGTGTGAAAAATAGGACGTTGGTGTTGTGTGAAAGGTTGCAATAGTAATTCGAACGGTAGAACCGTTGATCGTGGTGTTAGATTTTTCCGGTTTCCCACCTTGGGAAGAAGCTACGGGCAGCAGGTAAAGGATATAACAAGAGACGTTGGGCTGCATGGGTTGCTGCAGTGAGACGGAAGGACATCACTTTCGGCTAAATATCTCCATAGGTGCGTGTTAGCTCCCGTTAAACTAGTGAACAAGAAGTTGTGAACAAGTTTACTTGTTTTCAGTTTTCTTACCTTTACTGTGTTTGTGCAGGCCTCTGGTCGAAATGAGGACAGATCCTGCACCCAGCCATTTGAGAAGTGTCTGTGGGCATCGAAAGATTTATAATTTTTAAACTCTTCAAAAGTATAAGCACTTGTACCGTAAACCAGATAGTTTGTCATGTTCAGGGAAGAAGTTGGAGGCAGCAGTTATGTGTCGGCGCTCCAGCTGTTTACCCTCAGGTCGTATGGATCGGTATTATTTATGGTGACCAACTTGGCTAAGTACCTGTCCCTGGAATCTTTGCTTAGTTTGTCTTGGTATGGTATCCTCTTGTTTTTCTTCTGTTTCTCCATTTTCCATCTTTAGACAATGTAAAGATCTCCGGTCATTTGCTCACGTTCTGTTTACCGTTTGGAAACCATACAAAATGGCGCCGGAGGTGTGTCAATCACGTGACTGACAAAGACCAATTATAACTGACCTGTATTCATTTATATAAGTAATGCTATATAATAATACATTTTTTGGTGATAAAATTTTCTTCATTTAATTTTTTTTCTTTAAAAGTAGTGTGGAAAAATCGAATCCTCTTTAAATCTCTTTATTAATTAATTCTTAATAGAATTTCATTGTTTGACTCTGACTCTTTCCACCTAATGGACTGAAGAATGTATCCTGATAATCCATTTCTGCTTGGGTTTTCTTTTACCCGAGAATCGCTAGCAACCAGCGATTGCTGTGAGGTTGCTGTCGGTGGTTCCACATGGCTACTCTAAAGAGTCATCTCATTTTGAACAACCTAAGGACTACACTAGATTAATCCTCATCCATTCTACAGTGGATAAAATTAGACCCTGATGCTTGTTCTGATGATAAGTTAAACATACTCAACCTTGTTTTCTTTATACAGTTTGGGAAGCGTAATGAAAGATAATCTCATTATCAGTGTCATTCAGTGCAGGATGGGTTTTCTTTCAAGTCTAGTTCCTCTCAAGGCCTCTTCATGCTGGATCAGGGAGATTCTCCTTTCCACTATTGTCTCTCTCTTGTTCATTAGGGATTTAACTCTCCATCCAGACTTCTGTGAATCTGCTCTGAGACTTTGTCCATTGTTGAGCACAACGTGTACAGTATAAACAAAACTGACGTGGTGCCTGAGGTCAGAAAAGAAAGTAGCTCTGCACTCATCCAAACGTGAGAAAGGGAGAAACCTGGTAGTTATGAGTCAAGTCTTCCAGGAAAAGCTGTTAATCTATTATTCCCTCTTCCTTCCATGCGTACAATCTCAGCTTGTTTCACGAACCCCCCTTTCAACTCATTAGTGCTTTATCAGAGCTCATAAAATGTGCCTTTGCCCTCAATGGGTGTCTAGTCTGTCACTAGTGTGCACATATACAACAATACGCTGTCTTCTTTCAACCGTCCAATAAGGGGTTAATAGGAGGATTAAGCTGCTGCTCTGAGAACGGTAGTAGGCACAAATCCTATTCACCAAAGTCCAGGCGAGCTTCTGTTAAAACAAAGCTAAACTCTCCTAATTCTCCTTCACTGTCAAGTTTGATGTCGAAATAAATGCAGTGTTGGAGAACCACCACTGGTTCAGGTAAGCTTTAAAGTGTTCTTATATTCAAGGCTATCTCAAACTCAATTTCACTTGGTTTGTTTTGATAAGTCCTACAGTCTGTAGACATGGATATCGAAGCAATGTTCAAAAATTAATGAGGGTAACATTAGTTACTAAATGCCAGAGAGTGAATTTATCACCAGGTAAATTAGAATGCGCTTGTCTCTCAAGAGTTAAACATTAGCATAAGGTCACACTTGGAGCTCCGACTAGATTAGTATGAATCCTGGGGTGTTAGTAATCTGTAATGGGTGCCATAAATGATGAAAATAAAGATAAATGAATAAAGTAGAGAGTAGAACTGAATTATAATCTTTAAGCCGTGTCTCATACAATAGTCCACAGTACTTCAGGCTACCGCACACTTTACATTAAAACCTGTTTTTTGTTCCCTGTGTTCTTTAAATGTGTTGTATGTCTCTCTTGGGAAAAAATAGGTCAGATCTGTAAGTCAAATTTTACATTGTTTATATAAAAGTGATGTGAATGTTGCAGGGCCAAAAGAATCATGCATAATGTTCCTGTAATATTTAATTGAGATATGACCACCCAAAACCGCTCAGCCTAACACTGTCTTATAAATGTTATACGATACATGTGAGTTTAAAAGGATGTTCCATAGGTATAATGTAGAGCAATCATAGGACTATCAAAAGAAATCTGAATGAAATCTGAGCATGTCAGACCTAAAAAGTGTAGGATATTCATGTCTATCATAACTCGCAGCCACTGGACGTTTCAGGGCATCGTACAACAGACCCAGGAAATAGACCTAATATGTAGAATTAAATACGAGACCAAAACGATTTTGAACAAATTCAAAACTTCATGACAAGGGTCTATGACTGCATTTTCCTTCGCCCTGCAGATGAGTTTCTTACCACACACACACATATACACGTCCTAGTAATTTGCCCTGGAAATGTTGTATATCTCTTGTGTGATGTATATGATCAGGGCTTTACCAGTGATGTGCAGATTAGCTCTGGTTAATATTCTGGAGGACTATCTAAAGTGGATTTACTTTGTTAGGTATTAGTGCTGAGTAAATACTTTCTTTCTGATGATACAGCTTTTTTGTCCTGCCTCAATTTACTGGGTTATACCTGAGCTCAAGGGGATCTGGCACATGGTGGACAGTGTTCGTGTACTATGAGAGGGCAAAAAAGGATTTAATTATCTTCTGTAATTACTATAGATTCAAAAACTAGGCTGTGTTTTGGCTCAAACTATTCTGCACCCATTTAATCTAGGTTAATCCATCTGAAATTAGCTACACCATGTGAATCATGGTGTGCGTTAATGAACACCATATTCCAAACATGCTTGAGTGATGTGCAGTGGTTCAGAGTGTTCAATAAGTTTTATCTGTGTTTGTGTATAATTTAATTCTTTGCTTGTCATCATTTTTCTTTACTTTATCATAAATATTCATGACCATGTTTCCCCAGATTTTGAAAATTTTTTATTTTTGCTTTGAAGATGGCTTGTGGGATTGTTCACAGAATTCCATCATCTGATTGTGCCCAGTCACTAGTTAATTATAGTATCCATTATATCTCAGTGCTAGAGGGGTATGGCTACACATTATAGAACACTTTTTGTGTACATTGATGTTCACCAAGGTAATTTATAAAAAATATTTATAGTTATGAAAAACGTTGGGTTTGAAGTAAAATTATATAAATTGCATGTGCAGTCTAATGAACAGCAGAATCAGAGAAATTGCTATCCACCATCTTCCACATACATGAGCTCACTGACACCCAGCAATGGCTCGTCTTGCTCTGACTGACAGGGATAAAGAGAACACAGTTTTGCTCTCTTGACTCCTGGCCGAAATAATGATCTAGCGACAAAGGGCCAGAGTTCTTCTGTTACGCCACTCAGGAGCCTGGAGCTGTGTGTTGAATATTGCTTGCCGAATTGAATATATATTCTTCAGTTCTGTAGCTAGATACAGTATGAAATTGTCATACTTGTAACTGAAGCTAATGTTATAAATAAAGTCCAACTAATAACAGAAGGAAACATAGATATCCATGTTTATTTATTATTACCCACATTATTATTATTTTGACTTTCATTTTGTTTTTGTCCTGATTTTTTTCCCCTCCCAATTTAGTTGTAGCCAATTCCTGAGAGATACCTAACTAGGGATGCCAAAGGCAAGCATGTGCTTGATGCAAGCTAACTGCATGCATATTTAGGGGAGGCCTAAAAAGCATGAAGGAAATCCCTATTCATCCATACTTGTGTGTTTGTGCTGACAGAAGCCCATGATTGCTTAGTGTCATTTATGATTGCCAGGTAAGAGTTTTCCATCCCTTCCTCCTTGAGAGCTCAGCCATTTAGCTCTAATAGGCTCGTGGCCATGGATGACAAAGTCTGTGAATTCTCGTATAGTAGTGGTGTACCTTGTCGCTGTGCCATTCAGGAACCCTGTATTCACATCATTTTTAACAATATATATAATTGAGCCGCTGTTCATATATCTGGCCACATCAGACAAGAACAATGTGTGTGAAACATGCCATAGCATTTGAAAGTATAGTTGAAAATTTTAGCAAAAATTAGCTGTAGTTGTTTTGATGCATAAAATAAAAAAGTACACATGCAGCAATACACTGGCTTGTTCTTGTTCTGATTTATTGGTTCTTGGTGGTTTTCTGTTATTTACAAAGCAGGGGAACCTGCTTTTTTCTAAATATGTTTTGACTTGATAATACTGACCTTAAAAACTTTCAGAATTGAGAATAAGCTCAAGACTTGATTTGCATATTTTCTATCTACGTTAGAGAAAACCCCCAAAAAGATTGAGATTTGCTCAGCATCCCAGGTCTGTTCTCAGATGAGTCGATTCTGCCTGTGCTGTGAGCAGATTGTAAATGAACTAAGAACAGAAGCATAGCTTCACGGCCCTCCTTACAAATCCACAGCTACGACGACAGGAGAGTATTAAAGAAGCATTTCCTGCACCAACTCTGAACCTCCTCAGCAGGGGGTGAAGGGTTGCTTAGGGCTGTGTGTTAGGCTGCTGACTTTGGCTGATGGCCATCATGATTTTTTTTCGGACAAGATAGAGATTGTTCCTAGAGATGACAGTCAGCAAATGTTCTAAAAGTGGAAGGAGTGGAACTGGATTTGAAGGTCAGTTTACTGATGCTGACTGGCACTCTTTCTCATTTCACTGTTTAGTGGTGTGTCAGCTGATTTACTCTTGGAGAGCTGTAGGTCTGTTACCAGCTCAACGTTGGTGACATGTTTGAGGTTAGACTTTACATACTTGTGGACGAGCATGCTGACTCTCTGAATTCTGTATTTTAACTGTATGAATCAGAACCATGACCTTACATATGTGTGTGGTCATAATGTGTGTAATTTTTTTTTTTCATTGTTGACATTTCTTGTCATAAGGATTGCCTCTGGCAAAAGATTGGTTATAATTTTTAATTGGTCTCAAAACACCCATTTTATACCAATCAATATTTATAAGAAATTTTGGCAGTATTTCTCAGTTGCTTTCAGTATTTTTCAAATGATCCATTTTTATCTATATTACATACTTTTTGATTACCACCCTAATTATAAACCAACATAACCAAAAATAATGTTAATACTACAGATTGTTAACCAGAAATTTATAAAGGTGCCACTTTTTTAATCTTGCTAGGGATATGACCAAAACTTCATATCATGCTATAAAGCATTTGATGATATGATATTATATGTATCACAATGTAGCACATTTTCTGTAAACTGAAAGAATATAAATAATTAAACAATAATTCCTTGATCAGGAATGTATGTAAATAAAAGTTAAAATTACACAATCTAAGTAAACAAAATATATTTTGTGTTTAATTGTATTAATATAATTTTATGTATGTATGTGTGTGTGTGTGTGTGTGTGTGTGTGTGTGTGTGTGTGTATGTATATGTGGTACAGAGACCAGGTATAACCATTAGAATTTTTAATAACTAATACAATTTTCCAATTGTATTTGTTACAGTTGTTATTTATAAGCCACATTTTAAGATGGTTTTCTGAATATTTGTTACTCCCAGGCTTGGCCAAGGTTTTTGCACTATTAACTTTAAAGTCTGGATCTGGAATTTGTTCGATGCATAATACATTATCCCTCATATTGGTTTATCTCAGATCTGTGATTTTGTGCTTGTTAAATCATCTTATATGTCCTCTTTAAGGTCAGTGGGGTAAGGTAAGGAGAACCTATAGGGTTAAAAAGGCAGAAAACTGCTTAAACTTAATTGGAACATTAAATCCTGAATAAACTGTTTTGGGTTTTCTTTTTCATTCAAGTACTAAAAAAAGTTAATGTTTCAAACAGATAAGCTAGTTCTCCTGTTATATAAGAATTTGTTTTGCTTACTCTAGCATACCAAAGCATTTTACTTACAAAAAACAAGGAACACTCGTTTACAAATTCAGTAGTGTAGCTGACTGACTTATAAAACTTGGAATGAGGTTAAAAACATGCTGTTTTGAAGTGTGCTTGTCTTATGTTTCCATGTAGTATATACTAAAACTCTGAGTGTGTTTAAAAACGTGCTGTTACATAGTGCTCAGCTCTGCTTGGAGAGTGTGAAGTTCACCTGACCTGCATTTGCAATTATTAAATGATGTAAAATTAAAGCATAAATGTGGGTTTAGTTTGCTTTTTATATTCCTCTGCAATATTATTAAAACATTTATTGGTGTCAGGCTTGGTAGATTTTGCTGAATGGAATAGTTCAGTGACTTCCATCTCACATTTGGTGAATAAAATGATAATAGGATCTTATACCATATCCAGCATATTGTGTTTGAAACTTCCACACATGACATGTGGATGAAGGAAAAGTTCAAGGTGGGTTTCAAAGGGGTTACTTGCAGTGAATTTCTGGAGGTTGTTTCTGTAGCATATACATAGTGGCATGTGTTTTAAAAAAGTTCCAACCCTGTGTTATTTCTGTGTTCTTTGTACCATAATTCTGTGTAAGAAAACCAGGAAAGTATTCATTTTTTGCTTTGGTAGGCAGAAACAGAGATCCTTCTTTCAGGTGCAATAGAAAATATTTTTTTTCTTTTATATTAAATTATCATAAGTGGATTTAAATAAAAAAGGAGTAAAAGGTGTGGGTTTGTTGTATTGTAATAAAGTAAAATACAGTTATTTTATAAAATAAAACGTAAATACTTCAGTATATTAATGAAAGCCTGGTTAAGCAGGGCTGTGAACACTTCAAGATCACCATAGTGCATGATCTGCTCCTCTTTTTTAAATAACAGATTAAAAGGTTAAGTTCTGTGTCATTGTTTGTACACTTGGGTGGGCTGATGTTTTCTGTTGCTGTGGACTTTATTCCCTCAATATCAGTGAAAGTATTTTAAGTATGTGTCGAGTGGGCCAGGGACAAAAGGATATACAACATCCATCAAATCATATTATTCTATAAAAACAAAACTGTTTCTGGGCTTGCATATATAACCACACTGATTCAGTGTGTTGTTTTGTAAGCATGACTGAATATTTTATTTGAAGATTAGGGACACTTATCATATCTTGGGTTGTAGTTGGGATAGAGGGGACCTTTTGTATTATTCTTTTTTTAATGTTAATTGGTAGGGATATTGATATTCACTATTCATGCAGAAGTTGTCTCTGTTATTTGTCAAAATTTAAATATATTGTAAAGTAGGCATTTTTCTGAAAGTAAATGGATTGATTGCACATTGCGACAGTATGCCCGATTAAAGATAATAATAATAATTGTTTAATGTAATTAATTACATTTTATAATTTTTTTAAACACTTTTTGTTTTAATATTCAATGTGAAGTGTTGTATAAGAATATAAAATAAAATAAAATAAGAATATAAATGCATAAAAATAGCAATGAAAAAAAAAGAAATGCCTAAATAACAATGAAAACAACCCATTATGTTTCTATTGCTTTTGCTATCTCTTGAAGGAGCCAAGTTGTGTCTTTGTTGGCTTTGAGCTGGGGCAGATCCTGCCCAATCTGTGTAAATTCCTCGTCAGGCGAATCCTGCTTTGGTGGGAGCTTTTTACACATACATCCAGCTGCTGCCATGGTGTATAATCTGTTTGCTTGATGACAGTGCTCTCAGGTGGTTTTTAGTTGATCTTATGTTTTCCTCAAACATAAAGAACCTTAAAATGAATATCCCAGTGTGGGGACACCCTGCATGAAAGGGTCAAGGTTGTAATTGCTTGGTTCGACAGCATATGGATGGGGAGGTTGTATCTATGATGAGCAACAGCTCCATAATCTGATTAGGTGTTTACTTGACAGACTAAACTTTTTATTCTGCATTTTCTTGTTGAAATGTATTATGTTCCTGATCTTCTCATCTTCCAGAGATTCATGGCTGCTGGGAATTTGGCACTCGTCAAGCTGGTATTACATATTCTTTGTTCCGTTGTCGTACCACCTTAATGACTAATTCTGGGCCAGGCTATGTGTGTGTGTGTGGAGGTGGTTCCTGACTTTCTTTGATGTTGAGCACAAAGACTGGGATTGAGGTTAGCTGTTCTAAAGATTTTGTTGAGAGAGACACAGGTTGAACTGGAGATGCGCTTGAGCTGATCCATGTTCCTGTTGGAAGTGTGTGCACTAGTGCTAATTATTTTTTTAATGTTTTTTTTTTTTTTTTTTTTTTTTTTTTTTTATGTTATTTTTTTTTTTTTTTGTTTTTTAGAGAAACTTTCTATAAGAATGAGTAATATGACAAAAAAATTTTATCTCACGATACTACTGTTGACCCCCACATTCCTCTTTCCATTCTCTCAACTACCTCACCCTCTCTTATCATATGACCGCTCTACTAGCCAGGGAGGGTGAAGGTGAAAATGTGCTTGTTCTGAGACAGTCATAACTTTTGAAACTGCAGTGTAACAGGGCGGCACGCTCTGAAGAAAGCACTGTCTATTACTTTCCTCTGCATACATAAACTTACACACTCTTACAATTAGTTGCTTTCCTTATGATTGACAGGAAAAGAAGACAAAACTCATCCCATTTCACTCAGACAGCCTTGCCAAAAATTACTGTTTAATTTTAAATACTATTAAAATATCTAATATCAAAATAGATTTATTTAAATGACAATGAAAAAAATCTAAATTAAAGTTGACAGTCTTAAAGCTGAATAAGTTTGTAAAATTAATTTTGGAAAGCATAAAACCTAAAGAAGAAAATGATGTCATGATGTTCATGGTATTACAGCAAAGTATATAGTGATCGATCATATCATTATATCAGTATCATTGTATCACTCAGCCTTATTTGCACTCATGGATTTGAGGTGTATAGTAGGTGCACGCATGTTGCTGTGGTCATTTTTGAAAATTGTAGTCTCTATCATTATACTAAATTTTTTTTTTTTTGGAATAAGATAAAGCAGATGTACTAGCTGTGTGAAACAACAATAATAACAAAAAAAACCCCAACAGATCAGATCTCTCCTCAGAGAACACAAACATCTATTTTAGAGTCGAACCTCCATGCAACACAATTCCACAGCTATATTTAGAAGTGGCAGTATTTTTATAGACAAGTATCATCAGATTATCTCTTTTTAAATAACTACATGTAGAGAAATATTCAAAAAAGGACTACATAAACAATGTTTTGCAGTTTGTACACTGAACAAAAATATAAACGTGCAATTTTCCTTTTTTTTTTTTCCAAAATATTTTTTGACAATTTGGAGAGATTTATAACATACCAATTATTTTATTCTTGCCTTAATAGTGAACCAAAAGAAACGGGACTAACAATTTCACAATTCATGAGTTATCACAGCCTGAACCAACCAGGGGTCAGTGGGCAAAGTTCACAGCACTCAATAATGAGTGTGTCCACCATCTGCATCACGTAAGTCCGATGCATAGAGTTAACAAGACGAATAATAGTGGCCATCCTCCTGCAGCACAAGTCTGAGCTGGGCCATGCATCCTCTACTGGGGCGTGGTCATACGTGGTCGTCGGGCACGTGGACGATTCACAGTGCTGCCAGTCTCTGAATCGACTTCTCAACCGGTTCTAACATTTAGCATGCCAATGGCATTTAACTCAGCATTTTTGTTTTGTGCGTTTATATTTTTTTTCAGTGTAGATAGACTTAAAAAGCTCATCTTATCATCTTGTTGCACTTTGTTTTTAGCAGAGCTCCTGAGTGGAGCACCAATGTCATGGAAGATAACTTGGATGGTTGTCCCATGTTCTGTCTGGTGTCCGTGCATCCCGTTACAGGAAACCCAATAAAGCTGCTATATCATTGAGTTGATGCTAATTGGCTGTCATGTATCGCTGACTTGTCATGGGGGCAGTAAAAAAAAAGACAAAGAAAACCCCAAAAATAGAGACACATACACCACCACTCATACTCGTGTTAAATAAAAATCACACAGTCTGACTTAGGCGAACAGACTGCAGGTAAATAAATGTTTTTGTAGCACATGTAGACGAATAATTAAACTATTACACAGAGTTATATAAAATGTCTTTATTATGCTGTAGCATTACTGTTTCCCTTCAGTGGAACTAATACCACCCTTCCACCAACATGAACTAGGTGCTAGTTCTGGGCTGGTTCTAGTGCTGGTTTAGAGTTGGTTCATCTTCATGAATCTTCTAAGAAGCAATTGCTTTCCTATAGACTAAAGAGCCACAGTAAAGCCACGTCGTTGTCAGTGTATATGTCTGCATACATTACATGGCAGACACCTGAAGTAGACTAGACAGTACACAAGTGAACACAAAGGTAATCCTGCCTTCAGTCCCTGGTGTAAGTGGTTCTTTGTTCTATACCAGTTAAACCTTGGTGCTACCAGTTTTCTTTACTGAGGGCCGGTTTTTTAGCTACCGAAAAACAAACAACTGGTCAGAGATTAGGCAGCTGCTCCAAACCAGCTTTAAAGCTGCCTCGTTAGTAAACGGGTATAGGAGACCCAGACCTGTTCCAGCATGACAGTGACCCTGTGTGCAGTGGGAGTGCCATCAAGTTATGGTCTGTCAAGGTTGTAGTGGAAGCCCAGCTAACACCTTTGGCTGAAAAACTGGAACACTCACAGAACCCTAGACCAGCTCACTAATGCTCATGTAGCTGAATGATCACACAACCACAGAACTACCCTCCAAAATCTAGAGGAAAGCCTTCCCAGAATGTGGAGCTTATAAGAAACACGTTTTATAGCCAAAAAAAACAAAACGAAAAAGAACTAACTGTGACTTCAATGTATCCAAAGTTTCAGGCTGATCCTTATAAACATTGTAACGTGTATGTGAAGTTTATTCTAAGATGAGATTGATACAATTGCCATCCCAACCTAAAACCACTTGACCTTTCCACATGACTCTACTTGTAACATCATTTCCAAACTTGACACCTTGTCGCTTTAGTTCACAGACCTGGTCGAAAGATTGAACCTGACTAAGCGCTGTGTTCACTCTGGAATTCTCCATCATGGGTGCAGTGCTTAAGCTGATAATAATAGACGGCTCTTTTCATCCAGTGCTTTAATGTTGCTATAGTAACGCTACAATGTTCACCATTCAATAGCTGTGCCATTCACCTGTTTTAAGGTCTCTCTCTTTCTCTCTTTTTTCTCTTTCATATAAAACACAATACCACACTCAGACAGAACACACATGAACACTGCTTTTTGTTTGAAAACCACACCCCACCCTAGCCATTAGTTTGTCTTTCACAGTATCAGGAAGGTGGTATGTGACCCAAATTGTAAAATAATGTTAAGGCACTGCTTTGGAATGGTAATTTGTACAGCCATTTATCTGTGGAGAGTTTGTGTGCTAGCACTGAGAACATGGAAATGTATGTCTCTTGCATGCCTACAACTTCTCCTTATACAAGAACCCCTTCTTTAACAGATATTCCTGCATGACATGTCATCCATTCAAAATTCACTGTTTCACCACTTGAGTACCAAAGAAATATACACAGACCAGCCATAACATATTTTAAAAACGTTATGAGCTCTGACAGGTAGAGGGAATACAATAATTAGCTTTGTTACCGTGGTACCTGCCAAAACTGGGATGTTTTAGGCAGAAAGTGAACAGTCAGTTCTCAAGTTGATGTGTTCAAAGCAGAAAAATGAGCAACCGTAAGCAAAAAATGAGCAAGCTTAAGGATCTGTGTGACTTGAACAGATACCAATGGCTAAACGACTGGTCTGATGGCTAAACGACTGGGTCTGTTCATCTCAAAAATAGTAGGTCCTGAGGGGATTCTGGTATGCAGAGGATAAGTACCTACCAAAGGTGGTCTGAGGTCATGGGTGAACAAGGCTCCTTGATGCAAAGGTCTGGTTTAATCCCACTTTGCAGCTTGCTGTGTATGGGGCTGCATAGCTTCAGACCATTCAGGTGGTGTTAATGTTATGGCTGCCGTGTAATAAACGGATAAGTATTATGCATTTTTCTCTCAGTTGCCTGAAGCTGCCTAAAACTTTCCTAGGTGTGTTAGATGTCCTCACATAGTGAACATCAGGCTTTCATCAGAGTCCCAGAGAAACTGACATAACCCTAAGCTGTTCATTTTGTGAGTTGATACCGGCTGTCCGTGTTGCACACCTATGCACCTTCCTTTTTTCTGTATTTGTTCTGATTTAAAATAAGAAATACGGAAAGATGGCAAAAGTCAGATTTTTGTCTGTTCCTGTAATGGGCAATCTTGTATTAACAACTCTATGTACTCCTCCTTTAAGGTGATGATTAGATCAGTTAGGTGTGCACCATTATGGTTAGAGCTAAGGGGAGATCCTTTAGGAACAGGGTTGGGCAGCCCCGATGTATTCTATCCCCCACCAAATCACACCTTTCTCAGTTGTGGGGAAAAAGCCAAATCGCCAATCAGAATAGTGTTATACCATCTCCACCAATGAGATTATAGCTAAAATAGCCAATCAATGCATTGTGAAAATTAGTTATTATTACACATGATGTGTATGGTGTAGGTCAAATAGACACTCATTATTAGTATTATTTTGGATCAAAACATCTCTTGATAAGTTTCACAACAAACGTATCAAAATTATCATGTGTATCAAGTTACTGCTTATAATAAAAAAAAAAAATGTAAATGATAAATTCTTACTTATTTTCATCTTTTTTATATGCTATTTTATTTTAGTATTTGTAATACTAATAATAATATTTATCATTTTAGTATTTTTAATTTTGTTGGTCTATAATTATTGTGGTAATCACAAATGTAAAATAGATTAAAATCAGTTGAAAAATACTGGCAACAATTAAAAATACTGACAGTTTTTCTTAAGAATACTGATTGGCATCATGATGGGTGCGCAGGTCTGGTGATGCACCTGTCCTGCTCCATAGTCAGAAAGAAATCACATAGAAATCATGTAAACCGTTTTCCCATGATGTCTTATGTTTACTGTTTCGGAATAGAGAATGGTCTAATATCACTGAAGATTTAAAATGTAAAACCAATTTTGTCAAAGTAGATCAGTCAGTGCACTTTGTAACTACGTGCACCACACCTACTGTAAAGCCGTGCAGGGTCATAAACAGTTTTATCAGCAGTAGATACAGAGAGAAGGTAATATCACTGTCTTACTGATTTTACAACAGGGGTGTAACACAAAACCCTTATCTGTAACTATATCTATCTATCTATCTATCTATCTATCTATCTATCTATATCTATATATGCGTGTGTATGTGAATTTCAAGCTAGTTTGTACAGAAATATGGTAGAAATATTAGATTTATTTTCAGTCAAGCTGTAGTTAGGAGTATACTGGAGCAAAACATAAATAAATAAAATCATGCGCCTCTTATTTGTCCCATGTTAATGAATGGGGGTTTTGTCCAGGAGGATTCATTTTCTTACCAAGAATGAGGTATGCAAATACCATCTCTCAACTTGGACAAGTTTTCTTTAAAAAATGAACTGTCATAAGTATTTCCTGTTCTTGATACATTTACATTTACAGCATTTAGCAGACGCTCTTATCCAGAGTGCTTTAAAGTCATTATCAGTGAATATATTCTTATACTGGTTTGTCAGAACACAGACTAGGTATACCATCAGTCAAAAACTCAGAGGTTAGTTGTTGTGTGCCGGGGTCCCGTCACAGGAGTGGTGTGGGAAAATTTCGGAAGGTTGAAAACAGGCTGTGCAGCTGCATTCTAGATCAGTTGCAGAGGTCGAATTGCGCTCACTGGTAGACCTACCAGGAGTGAGTTGCAGTAGTCTAGTCTTGGGAAGACAAAGGACTGAACAAGTATCTGAGTGGCCTAAGTGAAAAGAAATGGGCGAATCTTTCAGATGCTAAAGAGGAGAAATCAACATGATTGAGAAAGATTAGTGATATGAGAAGAGAAGGACAGGCAATTGTCCATGGTTACTCCAAGGCTTCGTGCAG